>UESW01004329.1:405807-623818 GCA_900491605.1 Calamus simplicifolius | reverse complement strand
AATTATCATTAATGATAATTTTGGGAACCACATGATAATCTGTCTTTAGTATACTTTATTTTTAATTAAATATATAAATTTATAAAAGTGTTTCAATTGAGTACATCGATATAAATTTTTTTTAATTGGGTAATAAAGACCGTAGGGAAAAGAATTTGAGAGGCTATTCCTTGGCTCTCTTCTAACAGCTAACTTAATGTGGCAGAAATAAATGATTTCTAGAGGCATTTATCATGTAGTACAAGAAGAAAAATTTTTTTTATTGAAAAATACATTGATAACACGTCAGAAAGCCTCAAACATAAAAGAAAGGTATGTATTTAAGGCCTAATTTTCTCATTAATTTATTTAATATTAGTTAAGCAACTGCATATGTCTATTATGCAAATATTGTTATTGAAAGATGTATTGGTAATACAACAAAAAGCCTACAATATAAAATAAAAAAGGTATGTACATACTTGTTTTATAATTTTATTAATTTATTCACTATTAGTCTTAACCTTTTATACATGAGATTTTTTTTTTACAAATATATACTAATATTTCTTCTTTGAGTTATTTTGTATAAAATTTTATGTATATAAATTTTTGATTAATTGATTTGTTATGTATTTACGATAAATGTTAGTTGGACTTAAATAGATATACTTAATTAAAATTTTATAATTTGATATGCATAGTTGAATAACTTTTACGAGTTGATGAATTCAATACAAAGTTAGCATACTTAATTAAAAAAATAAAAAATTAAAGACTCAGCTAAAACTTCAGATAAGTTCACGTGCTTCTTGTGTAATTATTTTTTAAATATATATAGTCTCAAATCAGTTACTGTCTTTTCAAAATTTAGACATATCTTTATGTAATATATATTTTACATTATTTAACTTGCACTTCTTTGGATTCCGAATGTTGGAGAGTAGAACATTAAAAAAAATTAAAAAATTAAAATTAAAATTTGATAATATTTAATTGAAAATATAAGTTAATATATTTTTTTATTTTATAAAAATATATTTATAACAATATACTGGTAAAAAAAATTATCAATCAGGCTACCTCCGTACATTTCACAGGCATTTGCCTAGTAATAATTATGTTTACAATTTATTGTGATTGTTGGATGCAATGGGCTGAAAAAGATTTAGTCGTAAAACAATTTATGACACTGAAAAAGATTTAGCGAACTTACCAAACTATATTCAACAAGATTAAGTAACTGCTGCGGGTGTGAAGATAACACTACCATGGAATCCAACAGATGATCAAAATTTTTCAGAAAATCTGTGCACCAGCTCATCAACTGTGGATGGGTGTCGAGCCCATTTTACATGGCCTTGTGGTGAACAACAGCTCCCGGAAAAGACTCAAAATTTTTTTTTGTTACTTACTGAGCTATTAAGAGTGATGGGGAAAACAATACAGTAGTAACAAATCACAATATGCAGCGGAGATATTTTCCCCAACTTGCAAGAATCTCTGAGGGCAATAACAAAATTTGTGGCAGCAATTAAATATCACAAACACACAAGAGACACCAAGATTTTTAACGTGAAAAACCCCTCAAAGCAAGGATAAAAATCACGGGTCGTCCAGACAAAGAAAATAGCTCCACTATGATCAAATAAGGGTACAAGAGAGTCTTAAACAAGAACACAAATGAGTGCTCACAGCCAACCAAATAAAAAGCTAAGAAGCTTACAATAAAGAACCAAGAAGTTTAACAAACCAAAAAATAGAGCTACTGTCCAACCTGAGTTCTCGCACCTCAGACCTTGTTTTACCGATCCAACCGTTTCAGAATGAACAACCAGATGTCCCAAACTTGTTGTCAAAATTTTAGCCCGATCCAACGGTGAATGAATCTGCAGTAGCAATTTTACGGTGGCTGTTCTAAGTATATGCGAGAAGGGCTTCTTCTTCTCTTCTCTGTCGAATGGCGGCTCTCTTCTTTCTTTTTCAAAATTAACCCTAATATCACCTTAATAGACTCACCACTGATTAGGGATTCTTACCAAGTTAGATTCTCACCTAATCAGACTCACCACTGATTAGGGATTCTTACCAAGTTGGATTCTCACCTAATCAGACTCACCACTGATTAGGGATTCTTACCAAGATGGACTCTTACCTAATCAGACTCATCACTGATTAGGGATTCTTACCAAATCAGACTCACCACTTAGACAAGTGTGACACAAAGTAGGCTTACACATTTGGGCCTTTTTTCCACATAGGAAGGGAGCCCAAACCCAACAAAAAGAACAGACTTAATACCACGAATGATCCATGGAAGAAAGGGTGGATGGTATGCAACAACTTGTTCATTGTGTGGTGTTGCTGCCAAATCACTTTTGAAGGGCGTCGGGTGAAAAAGAAGCTTCATGAGCCTTCAAAGGAATGACGAGACCATCTTCTTTAGCGGAAAACCTGCAAGAAAGTTCCGGACTGATGGTTCTGGCGGGGACCCTCCAACGCTCAAGTTAGCGCTTTGGAGAATAGGGAATAAGATGAGATCGTAGAGGTTAGTTCCCCCCTCGTTGTGAGTCAGGATCCTTATATACCTGTTCGGGAGTCCCTCTTATCCTTTGTAGATTAACTATCGAATCCTATCTTCCGTTAGGATCGGCTCCTTAAGCGGCAGGTGGGTGCACAGTTGCTAAGCGCGTGTAGTAGATATCGACAACTGCATAGTACTCGGTAACCGTCTGTGATTTTGGCAAAAAGCGAGTGAGCGAGCTACGCGGCAGTCGTTGGTGTTTTAAATCACTGGGTCTAATATTCGAAGTTAGTTCCATGACTATGAGTTGAGAGCATGCGAGGTGAGATTTGAGGCGGAGGTCGAAGACAGATCGAGGCCGAGGCGGGGCTTGAGGTCGAGGTCGAGGTCGAGGCGAGGCTCGTGGCAAATGTTGAAGCTGATATGGTTCGCGACTGAGGCCGAGGCCAAAACCAAGTCCGAGGCTGAGGTTGAGGCCAAAATCAAGTCCGAGGCTGAAGCCGAGGACGACGCCGAGGCCAAAACCAAGGCCGATGCTGGGACTAGTTATCAAATTATTACTTGGCTCCGAGAACTATGCGGACTGTTATACTACCGCCTGGGGAAGTGATCAGCCACATCAGATGCCCCCCTGCCCTGAGATGGGTGGGTGTACAGTTACCAGAAAAAGGGGTGTTAAGATCACTTGGTGGCTGATCTCTGTGCTATCTCTTTGTCCATTCTGGCCATTGAGATTAGGCGAGATTCTCTTCGGGTAAGGAACTGCGAAAAGGCGGGCGCTATCATTACGGTGAGGTCATCGCTATCACCTCATTGGCGATGCCCCTCGCGTTCTGCGTATCAGGTGGTTGCCGAGATGACTCCCAATGGCGAGCGGGCACGTAGCCGAATTAAAGATGAGCAGGACGATTTGAAACGAGGCTATAAAAGGGGGAAGTCATCCCTATCCTCGGTTTTTTTATTTTTGCTGTATTTTGCTTCCTTAACCCGACTCTGCAAGTGCATGTTCATCTTCCACCTCCATTCCTTTTTCCCGAGCTCTTCCATCTTCAATCCCAGGTTTAGGTCCTTCAGGTTAGTTCATTTCAGCCTCCATGGCTTCTTCCTCACTTTCTTGCTCCATTTATGATTCCGAGGGTTATGCCCCCATTCCTTCGCAACCCTCCTCTTCTTCAGTACCCAGCTGGTCTTCTTCTTCTCCCGACCATGTTCCGTTGGAACAACGGCGAGCAGTCGGACAATCCCCGGTAGGGATTCGTCCGACCGCCAGTCGGGCCCCAATCCGGCGCCATCCGGCCATCGCTGGTCCATCCTCCACCGTGAGGGAGTCCCCCGAATGGACTGCCTCCATCATGACTGCCCAAGACATTGTAAACCTTAGGGCCAAGTATAGTCTCCCTACTGACATGCGCCTATCCCGTCCCACTCCCGAAGACAGGGTGACTTCCTTCCGTCCTGGAGAGTTTCTTGTACTGAGCTTTCTTCAAGGCTGGGCTTCGGCTACACCTTCATCCCTTCGTCCTCAACCTCCTGGATATGTATTCTTTGGCACTAGCACAGTTAGTCCCGAATTCTATTCGGACTATTGTTGGCTTCCTAGTACTCTATCATCTTCAAGGAATAGAGACTATGATTTCCTTGTTCTGTAGCTTCTACACCTTCCGCAAGCAAGCGGGGTGGTGGTCCTTTGCCCCTAGACATACTAGGGCCCTTAGGCTATACCTTCCTACATTGGTTAAGGGGTGGAAGAATAGGTTCTTCTTTGCCGATGTTGAAAGGGTGAGAGGGGTCTGGGGAACGCTAAATAACGACCCGAATAAGGATTCTTCCATACTCCCAAGGGATCAAGTGGCATTTGGGCAACTTCTATCTGTCGACATCCCTTGATGCAACCAGCTTTTGGCCGAGGAGAATCTCCGACTCGCCGGCCTCATTCCATCTGGCCGTGAGCAGCCACTCCACTCACCTCCTTCCTTTTTCCCTTTTCCCTCTTTTCTTCTCCTCTTCTTTTTTTTTTACTGAGTCCATTTGCTATGTGCAGGTATGTTGCCTTCGATTGAAGAGGTAAGAAGGGCTAGGGCGGATGGAGCCTCCACCGAGAAGAGGGTCGTAGCCAAGGCGGCCAGAAGGAAGACCGAGGTTGAGAAGGCCAAGGAAAAGACTAGAGAGGCCGAGGAGCAAAGGAAGAGGCCTCGGTCACCATCACCGGCATGGTCTCGATCTCCAACTCCACTTACCCGCCGGCCCCGAATAGAGAGGGAAGCAGATGTCGACCTCACGGTCGACACACCACCGGAGGGGCCAGGGGCGGATGTGCTGCCATCGCCACCGGCTATGCCAGAAGCGGGGGTAACTAAGCCAATCCTCGACTCAATCCCCGAGGCTGCCCCACGAGTAGAAGTGGAGGCGAGTGAAGAGCCCCCCAGGACAGAAGTGGCAGCGAGTGAAGAGCCCCCAAGGGCAGTAGAACAGATGGAGGGGATGCCACCAATCCCCGATATTACACAATCGTTTTCGGAGCCTACTGCCGAAGATGAAGCCGTCGTTCCTCTTTCAAATCCCTCATTGAGCGCGAGGGGCGCTGGGCGGAGCGGACGATGGCACAAGTGTGCTTGCTCGAGCTCTAGGGAGCCCTCCAGGAGCAGAGGACTTCCTCTTTCTTCCGAGAGGCTTTCGTGGCTCATCTCTTGGTGAGTATTTGAAATCTCAAACTTCCAACTCTGTATTTATAATCTTATCCTAACAATAACTTTCGCATGTAGGCGGTGAATTCTTTGGTTGCTCTGAAGAGTGCTCTTTCTCAGGCCAAGGCTGCTCTTGGCCAATCACAGAAAGAAGCCCACCAAGCCCATGCCCGAGCAGAGAAGGCAGAAAAGGCCTTAGAAGCCACCCTGGCCGAGAGGGCTAAAGAAGAGGCCCGGGTGAAGAGGGCCAAGGGGGCTCTAGAGGTGGCCCTAGCCGAGGGCCGAGCCCAAGTAGAGAGGGCCGAGGAGGCTCTAGAAGTGGCCCTAGCCGAGGGCTGGGCCCAAACAGAGAGGGCCGAGAAAGCTTCAGAGGTAGCACGTGCTGTCGAAGAGAATCATAAATGAGTGGAGACGGAGTTGTTGGTGTGTCGAAGCAGCTTGGAGACCGCCAACACTCTAAGGGTGTGGCTGAGGAGCGGGCAAAAAACGCCGAGGAGATAGCCCGATGCTCCGACATCAAAGTGGCCGAGATGAAGGCGGTGGTGGCAGCAGCAGAGGCTAAGGCCGCCGAGGCAGTAGAAGATTTCCGCCAATCTGCAGCTTTAGAGGAGAGTTGGCTAAGGCCACGGCCTTCGCCTACAACATCGGTTTCCAGGACTGCAAGGATAAGGCGAAGAGGGTTCGTAATCTTGAAGATCTGAACAACCTGGATCCAGATGAGGCTATGGAGGACACACCACCGGAAAACCATTCTCCCATCCGTAGCCCAACATTGACTGAGCCTTGAACTCTTGTAGGTCTTTTGCTTCTTTTGTTTCACTGTACCAAAGTTTGACTTGAATCGGTAATTTTGTAAACTCATTTTGCCATTAATGAAAACTTTGATTCACACTACTGTTATTTGGTTTCCATCGTGGCCGACACGTTCTCTAGTGAATAAGCCAATGCGAGTTCATTCTAGAGAATAAGCCGGTGCGAGCTCATTCTAGAGAAAAAGCCGGTGCGAGCTCATTCTAAGATAAGTCGAGGCTGAGGCCTAGGCAAGTGTAGCTGAAGTCCTGGAAATCGAGACCGACACTAATGAATGACCCGGCATCACACCTTATGCCAATACGAAGGCTGGGAATGCCGATGGAGTCAGGTGCCAATGTGGAGTCGGGCTTGAGTACCGATGCAGAGTCGGGCTAGGGTGCCGACGTGGAGTCGGACTTGAGTGCCGACGCAAAGTCGGGCTCTATGTGCCGATGCAGAGTCAGGCTTTGAGTACCGACACGAAGTTGAGCTTGAGTATCGACGCAGAGTCGGGCTTGGGTGCCGACGCGAAGCCGGCTTGAGTGAAAAGCAAGATCGCTTGAAGATACTTTCGTTAGTAGGAAAATGAATTCTATTCTAGTAAACATGCTCAAACTTAAAGATATCAATACACTACTGATAATACCGACGGAGGTTGTCCGCATTCCAGGTGCGAGGGAGAGGTTTCCCATCTAGCCCTTCGATCTGGTATGCTCCGCGATGAAGTGCATCGGTGACTCGATAAGGTCCTTCCCAATTAGGAGACAACTTTCCCCCCTCTGTAAGTTTAGAGACTTCAGCTCGTCTGAGGACCAAATCTCTGAGAAAGAATATTCTGGGATGAACTCGGGCATTATAGTATTTTGCAACCCTCTGTCGGTAGGAAGCCATTCTGAGTCATGCTCGATCGCGAAGTTCTTCGACGAGGTCAAGATTGGCTCTCAACTTGCTAGAATTGTTCTCCTCATCGTACGATTGTGTCTGAAGACTAGGGATGTCAATCTCCACTGGAATAACTACCTCCGACCCGAACACAAGGCTGAAAGGAGTTTCTTCTGTGGGGGTTCGTGGCGTCGTATGATACACCCACAGCATATTCAGGAGCTCCTCCACCCATATTCCTTTGAAATCGTCCAGACGTGTCCTAAGCCCTTGAAGAATGATTCGGTTTGTCACTTCTACTGCTCCGTTTGTTTGCGGATGACCGACAGAAGTAAACTTCCGATATATGCCTTGTTCGACACAAAACTCTTTGAAAGAAGTGTTGTCGAACTAGTGACCATTGTTGGTAACAAGTGTGTGGGGTAGTCCGAACCGGCAAATAACGGACTTCCAGAAGAAGTTTCTCACCTTGACTTAAGTGATTTTGGCAAGCGCTTCGGCCTCTACCCACTTGATGAAATGGTCGATGGCAACGAGCAAAAATTATCGTTGACCGAAGGCTGGAGGGAATGGTCCCAAAATATCCATCCCCCATTGGGCGAAGGGCCATGGAGCCAACAAAGGGCTCAGTTGAGAGGCGGGCAGCAGTTGAATGTTAGCATGTCACTGGCAGCTATCATACTTCTGGATTAGCTCGGCTGCATCTTCCCGCATAGTGGGCCAGTAGTAGCCTTGGCGTAGAGCCTTGTGTGACAGCACTCTGCCCCCCAAGTGGTTTTCACAGATACATTCATGGATCTCACGGAGGATGTAGTCGGCGTCTACGGGACCAACGCATTTGAGGAGAGGGTGAGAAAAGGATCTTCGGTATAGTTGTCCGTCGAGCATCAGGAACTTGGGTACTCGCCACTTGAATAGTTTGGCTTGAGCGGGGTCGGCTGGGAGGGTGCCAGCGGTGAAGTATTGGGTATAAACATCCATCTAGGAAGGATCTTGGCGGACTGGCAAGGATTCTTCTATCGCGTCGATGCTTGGGGCTTCCAGCTGCTCTACGTGGGTTCTCCCTAAGGTCCCGTCAGCCGAGGTGGCTAACGGGGACAAAGCATCAGCTCTAACGTTCTCTCCCCGGGGGATGTAGCTAACACTGAAGTGGGCCAAGGGAGAGGCTTGTGACTGCATCATACTCAAGTAATGGGACATAGTAGGATCCCGTGCATTGTACTCTCCTTTGATTTGACCGAAAATGAGTTGGGAGTCGGTGAAGACTCTAAGGCATTTCACCCAGATCTCCCGAGCCAGCCTCATCCCTGATAGTAAGGCTTCATACTCAGCCTAGTTGTTGGTGGCTGGGAAGAGGAAATGAAGGGCATACTCGATCATAACTCCGTCTGGACTTGCCAGGATGAGGCCTGTCCCGCTTCTTTGAGAATTTGATGCTCCATCTACGTGAAGGATCCAGTCCTCCCCTCTTCCCTTGATTGCAATGCCCGAAGGGTTTGCATGGGACCCCTTCGGCTGCTCTTCTGCCCAAGTATACTCGATCAGGAAATCTGCTAAGACCTGAGACTTCATAGCCGACCTGGGTCGAAACAATAGGTCGAATTCCCCCAGCTTGAGTGCCCACTTCATCAGTCGGCCAGAGGTATCGAGATGAGAAAGGATTGCCTTGAGTGGTTGATTTGTGCCACCACGATAAGGTGAGCTTGAAAATAGGGCCTGAAGCACTGGGTGGAGATGATCAATGCAAAGATAATCTTCTCGACTCTAGAATATCTAGTCTTTGCGTCATGAAGCACCTTTCTAGTGTAGTACACTGGATTTTATGTTCCATCGGTGTTCATGCAAACAAGCTCGAAGCTGACAGCCTCGAGAGAGGCCGCGAGGTACAGGAGGAGCTCCTCCCCGCCCCTTGGTTTGGATAACAATGGCAGGTTGGATAAGAACTCTTTTAACCCCTCAAAGGCCTTCTGGCATTCCCTCGTCCACTCGAAGCCGTTGACTTTGCGTAGTGCCTTAAAAAAAGGCAGACATCTTTCCCTAGACTTGGACAAAAAATGGCTCAAGGCCACCATCCTTCCAGTTAAGCGCTGCACTTCCTTCTTGTTAGCCGGATCTTATCAGGGTTCGCTTCGATCCCACGTTGCATCACCATGAAACCCAAGAATTTGCCCACTGTCACCCCAAAGGCGCACTTGCGGGGGTTCAGCCTCATCTGGTACTAGCGGAGGTTGTTGAAGGTCTCTGCCAGGTTGACAACGTGGTCAATGGTATGGATACTTTTGGTCAGCATGTCATCCACATACACCTTCATGTTGCATCCGATCTGGTCTTCAAAGACTTTATTCATCAGCCTCTAGTAAGTGGCCCCTGCGTTCTTTAATCCGAACGGCATTACCTTATAGCAGTATATGCTGGTGATATGCCCTAAGTCATCAGGATATTTGCTATCATTTATGATTTTATCTTTATTTAATAAACCATTTTATTTATTATGTTATTATTTATGCTCTTCTAATGTGATAAATAGGTTTCCTTGAATAGTTTATTCTTCCTTATATCATTAAAGTATGTGACTTTAATAGTGAAACTATAAGGTGAAAAGAATACTATTCTAAATTTTCCCTAATCATTCATTATATGAAATAATAATGAAGTAAGATTAGTATATTGGTGGATTGATGATCACGTTTTACTGGTCATGGATATGAGATATCAAGTCAACACAGAAATACATGTAAGAGTACATTGTATTGGATCGACCCACCATGAGAATATCATAAATTCTGTTATGAATACTTCTCTTCATGATGTTATTATTTTAGTCCTTTGACCTGATGACACCATGAATTCCTACATAGTGAATTTTATGTTTTGACACGGCTCTTCATCATCTTTAACCAGATGATCATAAGACTATGATTGGATATGAAATAAACTACGTTGAGGGATATGAGTGATCGTGAAGGAATTTGTCCCTCTCATTAATTTGAGAGAGATATTTTGGGCCCTCTTGAAGAGTGAGACTGAGAAAAGTACATGGCCATGCCCAATGAATTGATAAGAAGTTATCAGTAACATGTGGTTTATTCAGTCAAACTCTGGAATTAAGAAAAACTTGTGATTAAACAATCTATGAGAGATGTGATCTATGCCTCATACTTGATCACTAAATATCGTTTGACAAAGGGACTAGATAATTGACATCTACTAGGTAAAGTCGGATCGACGATCTTCACTCAATTTGGGCAGACATAATGTCTTGCTAGAGACCAATTATATCTTGTAGGCCCGAAAGGGTTTTAGTCCTATTGCCAACATTGAGTGAACCTACAGGTCGCACATAAGGAATGACGTGTATGGGTTATGGGTTTAATTTGTATAAACCCAGCGGAAATAAATAATAATCTTCACTATTGTATCCTTTTGGATTCTGAAACTCTTAACATTAATGTGCAGGAATGAGAAGACGTGTCTTTTTTGATTCCGAAACTCTTAACATTAGATGTGCAGAGAATGAGAAGACGTATCTTTTTGGATTTTGAAATTAAGAGTCCTATTAATGAGAATATTCTATTTTTAATAGGATATTATCATTATAAATGGATGTTGTTGCTACCCAACGATGCTTGCCGTCAACATGAGATGCACAGAGAAACACTGTGCACCATAAAAATGAGAGTTTTAGTGAGATTATTTCTGAACTGATTTAGAAGAGTTCTAGAGAGTGCTAGCACATTAGGTCCCATTGCGAAGTGGTCATTCGTGTGGATACCGTAGAGAGAGTTATGGTTTCGCAGCGCCTAAAGATCTATCTCATCAAAAATAATTTTATTCACATAAGGTGATTCTCGTTCCCTAATCAATTTAATTGAACCACATGGATCCTTCTAGGGATTTAGGTTATTTTTCCACTGCATATTTTTAGCATTAGACCCCTAAATTCCCATCAGTGGTATTAGAGCCAGACTTGTGGATTCAATTAAATTGATTTCATCTGATTATAGATGTGTGATGCGTACTGTTAAACGAGATTATTGTACATGTGATGTGAATGACTATACGTCTATGGAATTAATATGGTGATTTGTTTAATTGTTAAATAGTCTAATATGATTAGAATCAAATAGATTTATTATGTTTAATTTGTTTAAATGCTGAAATAATCATCCGTCAAGGTGGGGTTGTCAATTAGATTGATAGTTGGGTTTTAACAAAGAAACCCTAATTTGCGTGCATGACACAATCTCAAACCCTAATTTTGATAGTATTAGAACTGTACAAGAAAAACGTTTTCTTGGACAGTTTTATGTATTATGCATGATGCATAGCATGGCCCTTTAGACTCATGTGATTGGCAGGTTTATTATGGTTTTGTTGATTACATTGGCCTGCATATCGATAATTTTATTGTAATTGGTTTATCGGCCTGTGTGTCGTTATCTTGATGTAATCTATTTATTTCACTAGCATAGAATGTAGATTTTCTTTTAATGTAAAATATGGAGGCCATTCATGTCAATCAAAAGAGATCATAGTGATGATGCTCCAAGCAAAAGGTTCATGTCATCAATGGTAGACCGAGCATATGGTTATGCTATGACATCGTAATAATGATTTACTTAGTTCATGGGCCATGCTATGACACATTTATGTTTTATATATACATGCATGAGATGTTATAGATGATGTATGTGACTTTGGTCCCATAGAATAGTCATCATATACTTAAAACAATAAAGTCCCTCTATTAATATTAAGTCGTAAAATGCCTCCCATAGTTCGACACCTATCAAGGCTTTGATCGTCTAAATGTAGGTTCTGCCAAAGCAGGGTGCATTAGACCATCTTAGTTAGGTAGGTGGATAAAAGTGCTATCCTCACGTCGAAATGGTTAGACTTAAATAGGCTATCAAAATGGTTTTGGGCCTATGGCATTAATGGGATTAGTATGACGGGACATGTGATGTCAATCCCATAGCAAGAGTTACATATGATGTAATTGGAAAGACGTTTCCTACCTAAATAACTAGACTTTAAGTGTCATGCCAAAGCTGACTTAAAGTTTAGTAAATATGGATCTTAACTCACTAAGAAATATCGAAAGATTTTTGAATTAACATTAGAGGGTTGTTAATTTGATAAAATAGTGAGAATAATTGAAATGGTTTAAATAAAGATATTAACTCTGTAACTCCTTGTATGTAGATCATGACATCAAACAACACATCTAATCTTACTTTGCGATCGGTTCTCGAAAAAGAAAAATTGAATGGCACAAACTTCCTTGACTGGCATCGTAACTTAAGAATTGTTCTTAAGCAAGAAAGGAAGTTGTATGTCATAGACACTCCAATCCCAGCTGTACCTACTGCTGATGCTCCAAGAGATGAAAGAAATGCTTACAATAAGCATAAAGACGACTCTTTGGATGTGACTTGCCTTATGCTTGCTAGCATGGACTCCGAGCTTCAGAAGCAAATGGAGGACATGGAAGCGTACAATATGATTGTACACCTCCAGGAAATGTTCCAAGAGCAAGCAAGACAAGAGAGGTTTGCAGTCACTAAGGCATTGAATGGATGCAAAATGACTCCAGGTAGCTCTGTGAGTACTCATGTGCTCAAGATGAAGAGTTACATTGATAGACTTGAAAAACTTGGTGCTCCACTTAGCAGGGAGTTGGCTACAGATATGATCCTTGCCTCCTTGCCTCCCAACTATGACCAATTTGTGATGAATTACAATATGCACCAAATGGATAAGTCTATAATGGAGTTGCATGGGATGCTCAAGAATGCTGAACAAAACATTAAGGCGACCAATAATGTTTTGATGGTTCAAACGGGAAAGGGCAAAAGGAGGAGTGGCAAGGACAAAGGCAAAGGCAAAGCAAAAGGTGAGACCAAAGCTAAAAGGCCTAAGCCCCAGCCCAAGCCGAAACAGCCCAAGGAAGGAGTTTGCTTCTTCTGCAATAAACCAGGTCATTGGAAAAGGAATTGCAAACTGTATTTGGAGGATCTGAAAAAGAGGAAGGCTAATGAAGCCACAATCTCAGGTATTTATGTTATACAAGTCAATTTGTCTACTTCTACATCATGGGTATTAGATACCGGATGTGGATCTCACATTTGTGTAAATGTGCAGGGTCTCAGACAAAGTAGAAAATTGGCTCAAGGTGAAGTGGACCTACGAGTTGCAAATGGAGCAAGAGTTGCTGCATTATCTCTAGGATGTTATGAATTACCTTTACCTAGTGGACTTGTTTTGACTTTAAGCAATTGTTACTATGTGCCTGCTATGAGCAGTAACATTATTTCAGTTTCAAGTTTAGACAAAGATGGTTTTAAATTTATTATTGAGAATAATTCTATGTCCATCTATCATAGAGACATTTATTATGGTTTTGCTCAATTATTAAATGGGCTCTATGTTCTAAACTTTGATGAAACAAATTACAAGTCTGTTTATAACATTAATACTAAAAGGTTTAAATCAAACGATTTAAATCCTACCTATCTTTGGCATTGTCGCTTAGGCCATATAAATGAGAAGCGCATATCAAAACTTCATCAAAATGGGCTTTTACATTCATTTGATTTTGAATCATATGAATCATGCGAATCTTGTTTGATGGGTAAGATGACTAAGGCTCCTTTCATAGGACAAGGTGAAAGAGCCACAGATTTATTGGCCCTTATACATACCGATGTATGTGGACCATTAAGTTCACCGGCCAGAGGAGGTTATTTGTATTTCATCACTTTTACTGATGATTTCAGCAGGTATGGATATGTATACCTAATGAAACATAAATCCGAATCTTTTGAAATGTTCAAAATATTCAAAAATGAAGTACAAAATCAGCTTGGTAAAAATATTAAGATACTTCGATCAGATCGTGGTGGTGAATATTTAAGTCAAGAGTTTTCTGACCATCTTAAAGATTGTGGGATAATTTCACAATTGACTCCTCCAGGAACACCACAATGGAATGGTGTTTCTGAAAGGAGAAATCGAACT
Organism: Calamus simplicifolius; assembly: GCA_900491605.1. Taxonomy (NCBI): domain Eukaryota; kingdom Viridiplantae; phylum Streptophyta; class Magnoliopsida; order Arecales; family Arecaceae; genus Calamus; species Calamus simplicifolius. The sequence continues at coordinate 609,937 of UESW01004329.1, read as the reverse complement.
TTATTGGATATGGTTCGATCAATGATGAGTCAAATAGATCTTCCAATATCCTTCTGGGGATATGCCCTGGAAACTGCTGCGTTCATATTGAATAGAGTTCCATCAAAATCGATTCAAAAGACACCATATGAGTTGTGGACTGGGAAACCTCCTAGTTTGTCTTTTCTAAAGATATGGGGCTGTGACACTTATGTCAAACGTCAATTGTCTGACAAATTAGCACCCAAATCAGATAAGTGCATATTTGTGGGATATCCTAAAGAAACAAAAGGATACTACTTTTACTACCCATCAGAGAACAAAGTGTTTGTTGCTCGTAATGGTCACTTTTTGGAAAGAGAATTTATTTCCAACAGAACTAGTGGGAGTAAAATTCAACTCGAAGAAGTTCGAGAACCACAAATTTACATGGAACCGATGATGGATGTTCAATCCAACTCACAAGTAGTTGCTGAACCTGAACCACTAACACAAGGGCCACGTAGAACTGGTAGAATTCATCACGAGCCTGAGAGATATGGTTTTCTCATTACTGACAATCATGATGTGATGCTCATAGATCAAAATGAGCCTACATGCTACCAAGAAGCTATGAAAGGCCCTGACTCTGAGAAATGGCTTATAGCCATGAAGTCTGAAATGCAATCCATGTATGATAATCAAGTATGGACTTTGATTGATCCACCTAATGGTATTAAATCTATTGGGTGTAAATGGGTTTTTAAGAAGAAAACCGACATGAATGGCAATGTGCATACCTATAAAGCACGACTGGTTGCAAAAGGTTTCAAGCAAACACATGGTATAGACTATGATGAAACTTTCTCACCTGTAGTCATGCTTAAATCTATTAGAATTCTTCTTGCCATAGCTGCGTATTATGACTACGAAATATGGCAAATGGATGTCAAGACAGCATTTCTAAATGAAAATCTATTCGAGGATGTGTATATGACACAACCCGAAGGTTTTGTTAATCCAAAAGATTCGCATAAGGTATGTAAACTCCAAAAATCCATTTATGGATTAAAGCAAGCATCTCGGAGTTGGAATCTTCGTTTTGATGAAGCAATCAAAGAGTTTGGTTTCATTAAGAATGAAGATGAACCTTGTGTATACAAGAAGGTTAGTGGGAGCGCAATAGTTTTCTTAGTACTCTATGTAGACGACATATTACTCATTGGAAACGATATTCCTACTTTGCAGAATGTCAAGACATGGTTAGGAAAATGTTTCTCAATGAAGGACTTAGGTGAAGCTGCCTATATCTTAGGGATTAAGATCTATAGAGATAGATCTAGAAGAACCATTAGCCTAAGTCAGAGTACATACATTGACAAGGTGCTAAAAAGGTATAGCATGGAGAATTCCAAGAGAGGATTCTTACCAATGTCACATGGAATTAAATTGAGTAAGACTCAATGTCCTGTTTCAAAGGAAGAACAGGAATGCATGAGCAAAATTCCATATGCTTCAGCGATTGGATCTATCATGTATGCCATGTTATCTACTCGACCAGATGTCGCTTATGCTTTAAGCATTACTAGTAGGTACCAGTCAGATCCAGGTGAAAGTCATTGGATCGTCGTCAAGAACATTCTCAAATACTTGAGAAGAACTAAAGAGGTGTTTTTGACATATGGAGGACTGGAAGGTGCGCTTGTGGTAAATGGTTACACAGATGCTAGCTTCCAAACTGATTCAGATGATTTCGATCACAGTCTGGTTATGTGTTTTGTTTGAATGGAGGTGCTGTCAGCTGGAAGAGTTCCAAACAAGACACCGTTGCTGATTCTACTACAGAGGCTGAATATATTGCAGCATCGGATGCAGCTAAGGAAGCGGTTTGGATTAAGAAGTTCATTGGTGGTTTAGGAATCGTTCCTAGCATTGCGGATCCAGTGGACCTTTATTGTGACAATAATGGGGCGATTGCACAGGCTAAGGAACCTAGATCACACCAACGATCCAAACACATACTCAGGCGTTACCATCTCATTCGAGAGATCATCGATAGAGGAGATGTTAAGATATGCAGAGTACCTACAAATGACAACATCGCAGATCCATTAACTAAGCCTCTTCCTCAGTCTAAACATGATCGTCATAATAGTGCATTAGGCATTAGATTTTTATCTTGTTAGGCCTAGTGCAAGTGGGAGATTGCTGGTGATGTGCCCTAGGCCATCAGGATATTTGCTGTCATTTATGGTTTTATCTTTATTTAATAAACATTTTATTTATCATGTTATTATTTATGCTCTTCTAATGTGATAAATAGGTTTCCTTGAATAGTTTATTCTTCCTTATATCATTAAAGTATGTGACTTTAATAGTGAAACTATAAGTGATAAGAATACTATTCTAAATTGTCCCTAATCATTCATTATATGGAACAATAATGAAGTAAGATTAGTATGTTGGTTGATTGATGATCACGTTTTACTGGTCATGGATACGAGACATCAAGTCAACACATAGATACATGTAAGTACATTATATTGGATCGACCCACCATGAGAATATCATATGGATTCTGTTATGAATACTTCTCTTCATGATGTTATTATTTTAGTCCTTTGACCTGATGACACCATGGATTCCTACATAGTGAATTTCATGTTTTGACACGGCTCTTCATCATCTTTAACCAGATGATCATAAGACTGTGATTGGATATGGAAAAACTACGTTGAGGGATATGAGTGTTCGTGAAGGAATTTGTCCCTCTCATTAATTTGAGAGAGATATTTTGGGCCCTCTTGAAATTGAGACTGAGAAAAGTACATGGCCATACCCAAATGAATTGATAAGAAGTTATCAGTAACATTTGGTTTATTCAGTCAAACTCTGGAATCAAGAAAATCTTGTGATTAAACAATCTATGAGAGATGTGATCTATGCCTCATACTTGATTACTAAATATCGTTTGACAAAGGGACTAGATAATTGACATCTACTAGGTAAAGTAGGATCGACGATCTTCACTCAATTTGGGTAGACATAATGTCTTACTAGAGACCAATTATGTCTTGTAGGCCCGAAAGGGTTTTAGTCCTACTGCCAACATTGAGTGAACCTACAAGGTCGCACACAAGGAATGACGCGTATGGGTTATGGGTTTAATTTGTATAAACCCAGTGGAAATAAATAATAATCTTTACTATTGTATCCTTTTGGATTCCGAAACTCTTAACATTGATGTGCAGGGAATGAGAAGACGTGTCTTTTTGGATTCTGAAACTCTTAACATTAGATGTGCAGAGAATGAGAAGACATGTCTTTTTGGATTCCGAAAATAAGAGTCCTATTAATGAGAATATTATATTTTTAATAGGATATTATCATTATAAATGGACGTTGTTGCTCTGATCTAGATGCGACTACGCTTGCCGTCAACATGAGATGCATAGAGAAACACTGCACACCATAAAAATGAGAGTTTTAGTGAGATTATTTCTGAACTGATCTAGAAGAGTTCTAGAGAGTGCTAGCACACTGAGTCCCATTGCGAAGTGGTCATTCGTGTGGATACCATAGAGGGAGTTGTGGTTTCATAGCGCCTAAAGATCTATCTCATCAAAATAATTTTATTCACATAAGGTACGATTCTCGTTTCCTAATCAATTTAATTGAACCACATGGATCCTTCTGGGGATTTAGGTTATTTTTCGCTGCATATTTTTGGCATTAGACCCCTAAATTCCTATCAGTATATCCCCTTCTCGTTCACAAACGAGGTAGCTTCCTCGTTCGCCGGGTCCATCTTGATCTGGTTATACCCCGAGAAGGCATCCATGAAGCTAAGGGTCTCATGACCGGATATAGCATCCACCAGCTGGTCAATCCGAGGCAACGGGAAGCTGTCCTTGGGGCATGCTTTGTTAAGGTCAATGAAATCTATGCACATCCTCCAGCTCCTGTTAGCCTTGCGGACCATTACGATGTTGGCCAGCCAGTCGGGGTAATGGACCTCTCGAATGTGGGCTGCAGCCTCCAACTTGCAGATCTCTTCGTCAATGGCCTTCTTCCAGTCTGGGGTGAAGCTTCTCTTCTTCTGTCGGACAAACCATGTTGGCCCAGATGACAACCCAAGAGGGGGGGGGGGTGAATTGGGTTCTTTAAAAAATTTAAACCTTTTGAAATATTTGTTTGCTTAGTGTGATTGAAAGTGAATGCAGATGCAAAAACAAAATGCAATCAATAAGATAAAGATAGAGATAGAGATAAAAGAGACACGGCAAACACAAAGATTTTATAGTGGTTCGATGTATCCAACACCTACGTCCACTCCCAAGATTCACTTGGGTCCACACTATAATCTTCCTTGATTACAGCCGAGTTGTTTTACAAGCTCACAACTCAAACTTGTTATTTTTCCGGGATCACAACGAACCCAGCCGGTTTTCCGGGCTCACCAGCACAAAAATTCTAACACAAGCTATACCAAGCTTGTACCGAGGTAAGACTACCTCCACTAGTTCAATCCCCCAGATTGAACTAGACACAAATAAAAGAAATATTGTTTTTCAAGTACACAGCTCCCCAATGAGCAAATAAACAAATTAATGAACAAGGTTTAGAAAAGCCTGATTTGTAGTTGGTTGACTTTTGAGCTTTTCTTCTTTTCTTCTTCTCCTTGCTAGATTGAATCAAGCCTCAGCTCCGATTCTTCACAGTTGAAGCAGTTGAGAAGGATTTGAGCTTTTTCTTCCTTTCTTTGAATGTTGAAAATCTCATGATATTCTCTTGAATGGCTCTTGGATTTTCTTCTAGACTTCTCTTGGATTGATGAACTTGTGCACAGATGAAGTCTCCTTTGATTTCACGCCTTTTCTTTCACTCTATTTTTGAATCTCGGATTTTTTCAAATGATGCTCTGTTTTTCCTCTTTTTCTGAAAGAATTTCTTTTTCTCTCTTGATTTGTATTTCTCTCTATATGTATATATGATTTGAAAACGGCCTCTCTATTTATAGATTCTGCAAAAATATAGCCGTTAGAAACAAAGAAATATAGCCGTTATTAAAAAATATTACCATTGACGCTGAGTTGGCATTCAGAAAAATCATGCCCAGATTTGTTGGAGTCGACTCCAGTTTTTGGCGAGTCGGTTCGAAGACGCGATACCAAAAATAGAAATATTCAGAAAGTCAAAGGGTCGACTCATCGAAAATAAGGTGTCGACTCCTGACAGTCGGGGGTCAACTCATGAAAGGTAAGGGGTCGACTCGAGAAGTGCTCAGAAAAACAATGCTCTGGTGTCTGAGCGGAGTTGACTCACACAGTCATGGAGTCGGCTCAACAATATAGGGGGTCGACTCGAGAAATCACATGGGTCGACTCGAGACAAACAGACATTTTTGTATACTGAGTGGAGTCGACTCTGAAACTCTAGAGTCGGCTCCGGAACGTATCGAAAATCAGAGAATTTTCTGATTGACTTGAAATTCGTTCCAGATTCATTTTAAATCAATTTTTTGACTTGAATACAATAAAATTGTCATTAGGAATCAATTCAAGAAATGTTCCAAAAAACTCATTGATTGAAATATGAAGTATAGAAATTTCTTTTTGAAAGCTTAAACATGGAGCTTGAAGTTACTTTCAAATTGATTAAAGTCATACTTAACATACTCATTGATTGTTCTTAATAAATTCATTGCTTATGTAAATAAATTCATTGCATCTTTTAATATACTCATGGCTTTTGGTAATCATCAAAATCAATAAGATTGGGGCAACAATTTCTCAACAATCTCCCCAACAATCTCCCCCTTTTTGATGATGACAAAAACATTGAGTATATGCATGATTGATTAAAGAATTTATTTTATTTTCATAGTTAGGCTAAGGCTCCCCCTGAATAAGGTAGCTCCCCTATGAAACTCAAATAAGTATTTCATTCATTCAATTAGTTAAATTTCTCCCATGCATATATAGTTATAAAACTCTCCCCCTTTTTTGTTATCAACAAAAAGGTAGAGAAGCATCAAACATAATCACATTCATTCATTCAAGATATGTTTTAACAAGATCTGAGATTCATTGATAATAGGAGAAGTACATTCAAACTCAGATTACATTGAGCATTCAAAACAGACTTTTCATTACATCAATGTATCAAAATGTAAAATATAATATGAACTTCATTACATTGCAAAGACTAAGCATCTATTACATCAAAAGTGAGTCCTTACAATCCTTGTTAAGTGATCTATAATATTTTTCATTCCATCATTTTGAATCTTAACATAATCCTTCAGTCTTTCATCTACAAAAGTACAAGCAGTTAATATTTTGTCTTGTAGTTCAGCATTGCATTTTGCATAGGTCTCACCATCTCCACAGATGTCTTTAAGTTCTTCAAAAATATTCTTTAGGTCTCCACTTAAAGACTCAGTTGAAGTGCTAAGAGTTGATTCAATCTTGGTGATCCGATCATCTAATGAGTAAAGGGTTTCTTTAAGATTCATAAATTTGTTGTCAAACTCTGATTTCAATTTATCTGCCTGATCATCAAGAAGACTTTTAAGCTGCCTTAACTGAAGATCTGAAAAACTGACAGATGAGGAAGATGACTGATCTACCATCGGAGCAGGAGAAGGAGCTGGAACAGGAACAGAAGAGCTCGGAGGTACTGAAGATGAATGTCTAACTGACGGTCCAGGTGCCTCAATATCCGCGGCTCTATCTTCCAGCATACCTTTCCTTTCCCATCTGCCATCCTTCTTCACAAAACCCATTCTATGAATAGTGGCCAAACTATAGTAATCAGTGTGTCTTAAATTTCTCATTGGCTCACTATCGGATATGATTATCCCTTGGCTTTGGAAGATCTTAGTTAGAATCATGCCGTAGGGTAAACTAGATTTCCTCTTGCCACCACAATCAGCAATGTACCATAATATCATGCTTGGAAGATTAATGGGTTTTCCAGTCACTATAGCATCCATTATAAAGATATCTCTTTCAGAAACATAGTCAAATCTCCCAATCTTGGGGAATAGGATCCTGCTACAAATATTATGGAGAAGTCTTAATTCTAAGGATATTGATTTACAAAGACTTCTTCAAAACCAACAATCTTCCTGTTAAGCAATCTTGATAGAGCTGGGCTTCTATCATCAGATGAAAAAGTAGAGGTACCCGACACTGGAAGTTCCAACAATCTTGAGAGCAAATCCACTGTCACAGTTATTCTATTTCCTCTAATGATGCTTACTAGTCCATTGTCTCCTCTTGATAGATTCTTATAAAATTCTTTAACTAGGGCTGGATATGTTGGACAATCTAAAGAACATATCTTCTCCCAACCCATTTCAATCAACTGCCTCCCCACAAAAATCCTTCTGCCTCAAATAATTCAAAATCGACCTTCCTCCCGGTTGTAATCACTCTATCGGCAAGACGATCTACCTGGGATGGGGCCGTAGTGGGAGAAGCACTTGGAGTCGAAGAGGATGAAGTTGAATCCATGCTCGGTGAGGGTTCACGAGCGGGACGCCTCACAGTCTTCTTCACCGCCTTCTTCCTTTTCACCCCGGCCGCACCAAGGCTAGATCCATGGGTTTTAGGAGCCATTTGATCTAGTGGAAGGGTTAATCAGGGATTTCTGAGGATTTGGTAGGTTAGGAAAAATTTTGGAGAGAGTATTTGGATGATTTGAGAGAGTAGAAACGAACGAGGAGTCACTCTGCCCTAGATAAATCGACCTGGGACCACTTCGAGTCGGCTCCCGCAAAATGTGGGGTCGACTCCGGGTAGTCACAGAAAACTATCCCGAAGTGGAGTCACTTGCGCAGAGAAGGGGTCGGCTCAAGAGTTTCAGTAGAAACATGGAGTCGACTCCGATACTGACCGAGTCGGCTCCGAGACCATTTCAGAGCAAAAAACATAAAGTTTCAGATAATCTGAAATGTGTCCGGATATTGATCATAAAAATTGATAAAATAATCATTGGATTTTGATAGATCAATTAGATGTGAATTCTAGATAAGATTTCCTTAAAGATCAAGGATTTGAAGGAATTTTAGATAAAATTTCCTTAGGGGTTTCAAATTCATTCTAATGGATCACAAATCCCTAACTCTCCTCTAAGATAACAGAATCTTTCTTCACTCAAGGGTTTTGTAAATATATCTGCTAATTGATCTTCAGTATTAATAATCAAGACATATTTCTCCATTAGTTATATGTTCTCTAATAAAATGATATCTAATTTCTGTGTTTAGTTCTAGAATGTTGAATTGGATTTTTTGTTAGATTAATTGCACTTGTGTTATCACATTTTATAGGTGTTTTATCAAGTGTGATACCATAGTCTTCAAGTTGTCGCTTAATCCATAGGATTTGAGCACAGCAACTTCCAGCTGCAACATATTCAGCTTCAGTAGTTGATAATGCAACTGAATTTTGCTTTTTGCTAAACCATGAGATTAAGTTACTTCCTAAGAATTGGCATGCACCACTTGTGCTTTTTCTATCTAACTTACATCCAGCATAATCAGAATCAGAATAAGCAATCAGATTTAATGTTGAGTCTCTAGAATACCATAAACCTACATTTTTGTTCCACTTAAGTATCTTAGTATTCTTTTAACAACAATTAAATGTGATTCTTTAGGTTCAGACTGAAATCTAGCACATAAGCAAATAGCAAACATTATGTCTGGTCTACTTGCAGTTAAGTAAAGTAGGGATCCGATTATACCTCGATAATATTTTTGATCAACCTTCTTACCTTCTTCATCTTTGTCCAGCTTGCATGAAGGACTCATTGGTGTTCCGAGGGGTTTGATTGATTCCATACCAAACTTCTTTAGAATTTCTCTTGTGTACTTTGTTTGGTTGATAAAGATTCCTTCTTTGCTTTGTTTGATTTGCAGTCCAAGGAAGAAGTTGAGTTCTCCCATCATGCTCATTTCAAACTCACCCTGCATCAACTTAGCAAATTCTTGACATAGAAGATTGTTAGTAGCACCAAAAATAATATCATCAACATATATTTGAACTACTAATAAATCTTTACTTTTTCTTTTCAAAAATAATGTTTTATCTACATTTTCTCTTACAAAATCATTTCAATTAAGAATTTACTTAATCTATCATACCAAGCTCTAGGTACTTGTTTCAAACCATATAAAGCTTTGTGCAATTTAAAAACGTGATTTAAATTCATGATCTTCAAATCCCGGTGGTTGTTCAACAAAACTTCTTCATTTATTAATCCATTTAGAAAAGCACTTTTTACATCCATTTGAAATAAGTTAAAATTCATGTGACATGCAAATGCAAGTAATAGTCTAATGGCTTCTAATCTAGCTACTGGTGCAAAGGTTTCATCAAAATCAATACCTTCTTCTTGATTATATCCTTTTGCAACTAATCTAGCTTTGTTTCTAATTACTATGCCATTTTATCTAGTTTATTTCTAAAAACCCATTTTGATCCTATAACAGAATGATCTTTAGGTCTTTCTACTAATGTCCATACGTTATTTCTAGTAAATTGATTTAATTCTTCTTGCATTGCTAACATCCAATTATTATCTTTTTCAGCTTCTTCAATAGTTTTGGGTTCAATTTGTGATACAAATGCAAGATGATTACTAATATTTCTCATAGATGATGTAGTTCTTATTCCTTGAGATGGATCACCTATAATCAATTCCTTAGGGTGACTATAAGCATATCTCCAATCTCTAGGAAGATCCATATCATTATGATTAGTGTTAGTATCATCATCCTTAGGTGAATCATTATCTTTAGCTTCTTGCTCATGATATGAAGATACATCAATATTTAATTTTTCAAGATCTTTCTCAATTATGTTTGTATCTTCTTCATCATCAAACTTTTCGGAACGAGTTGCTAAAGATTCATCAAAGACTACATGAATGGATTCTTCAACAACTAAAGTTTTCTTGTTAAATACTCTATGTGCTTTACTAGTTGTTGAGTATCCTAAGAATATTCCTTCATCAGATTTAGCATCAAATTTGCCTAAATTATTTTTACCATTATTGTGAACAAAGCATTTACAACCAAATGCATGAACATATTTAATGTTGAGTTTTCTATCATGCCATAATTCATAAGGTGTTTTCTTTAAAATTGGTCTTATTAATGCTCTATTTAGGATGTAACATGCTGTGTTAATAGCTTCCGCCCAAAAGTATTTCGGGAGTTTACTTTCACATAGCATGGTACGGGCCATGTCTTCTAGAGTTCTATTTTTCCTTTCAACTACTCCATTTTGTTGAGGGATTCTTGGTGCAGAAAAATTATGATTAATACCATTTTATTGCAAAAACTTTTAAATAAGTGATTTTCAAATTCAGTTCCATGATCACTTCTTAGAGACACTATGGTAGTGTTTTTCTCATTTGTTACTTTCTTGAAAAATTTCAGGAATATCGAGAAAGTCTCATCTTTGTGAGCTAAAAACATTACCCAAGTGAATCTAGAGTAATCATCTACTATCACAAGACCATATTTCTTTCCTCCTAGACTTGTGGTTCTAGTTGGTCCAAAAAGGTCCATGTGAAGTAGCTCTAATGGCCTAGAAGTTGAAACAACATTTTTAGATTTAAAAGAACTTCTCGTTTGTTTTTCAAACTGACATGCATCACATATTTTGTTATTTTCAAAATCTATTTTAGGTAGCCCTTTAACTAAGTCCATTTTAATTAGTTTTGAAATTAGGTGTGTGCTTGCATGACCTAATCTTCGATGCCACAACCAACCAATCTCATTCATATTAGCATTAGCAACTAAGCAATGATTATTAGTAGACAAATTGTCTAAGTCAATCAAGTATACATTGCCATTTCTATTTCCAATAAAAACAATGCTATTATCAATGGGATTAGCAACAGTGCATATAGAAGATTCAAATGATACTTTAAAACCTTTGTCACATAATTGACTAATGCTAATTAAATTATGCTTTAAACCATCAACATAAAGTACATTATCTATAAAGGTGGATGGAGTTATACGGATTTTACCAAGGCCCATGATCTGACCTTTACCATTATCCCCAAACGTAACAACTCCTCCTTTCTTTTCTTCAGGGGTGATGAATTCTTCTTTGTCACCCGTCATATGTCTTGAGCAGCCACTATCAAGATACCACTTTCTCTTTGATCTCTTGGCCATAAGACATTCCTGCAATGAAATCAAACTTTATGTTTAGGTACCCAAGCTTTCTTGGGTCCTTCATGGTTAGTAGCAACAAATATTGTTCCTTTCGGAACCCATATTTTCTTTCCTTTAATGTTTAAGTTTTTATTAGGTTTTAGAATTTTACATTCATAAGATTTATGTCCTTTTTGATTACATTTAAAGCATGTAAAATTACTTTGGCCAGCATGCACAAAGATATTTTTCAGTGATTTTTGTTTTCTTAAAGTGTTATACCCTAATCCGGCTTTGTTAAAAACTGCTTTTTGACTATTTAATAACATGTCCAATTTAGCTGAGCTTAAGGTAAACTTATCAACTATGTTCTTATGTTTTCAACCTCTTTCCTTAGTTTATCATTTTCATTGAAATTAATTCTTTTTCTTTTACCAAAATTTTATTTTCAGATTTAAGTTTCTTAACTTCATTATTAAGATCTTCCTTTTCTTTAATGAAAGTTGAATTTTTATTTTTCAAAAGCTTGTATTTCTTTTTCAAAACCTTGAAATCGCTGACAAGTTCATTAAAAGCATCAAATAATTCATCAAATGCAAACTCATCGCAAGGGTTATCGGAACTTACCTCATCGTTGTCGTCCGCCATAAAACATACATTTGCGACTTCCTTTTGTTCTTCTTCTTCGGAAGAAGATTCTTCGCTATCACTTCAAGTCGCCACATAAGCCTTCTTTTTCTTTTGTAGGCTTTCTTTAATTTAGGACATTCATTCCTAAAGTGCCCCGGTTTATTACACTCATAGCAAGTCAAGGGGTCTTTCTCCTTTTCTTTGTCCTTGTCCTTGTTCTTATCCTTTTCTCCTTCCCACTTTGCTCCAAATTTCTTCTTGTGGAAGGGTTTCTTTCTCCTCATGAATCTTTTAAACTTTTTAGCTAAGAGAGCAGTCTCTTCATCATCATCATCATCGCTGCTGCTCTCTTCTTCTTTTGCAGCTTTGAGGGCAATCACTTTCTTCTTCTTTGTGTCCTCCTCTACGTGCTGCTTCATTGTCAGCTCATGAGTCATAAGTGATCCTAAAAGCTCCTCTAAGGGTAGAGTGTTGAGGTCCTTTGCTTCTTGGATTGCTGTCATTTTTGCTTCCCATGATTTTGATAGTGACCTAAGAATTTTTCGAACAAGTTCTGAGTTAGTATATGTCTTACCAAGACTTTTTAAACCATTACAATATCTGTAAATCTAGTATACATGCATGCAATGGTTTCAGATTGTTCCATGCTAAACAACTCATATTTATGAACAAGAATATTAATTTTAGATTCTTTTACTTGGTTGGTACCCTCATGGGTAACCTCTAATCTATCCCAAATCTCCTTTGCGGAATTACATGTGGAGATTCTATTAAATTCATTTGCATCTAAAGAGCAATATAAAACATTCATGGCTTTAGCGTTAAGCTGTGCCATCTTCCTATCATTATCATTCCAATCCCTTTCGGGCTTAGGAACAATAGTGCCATCAATAACATGTGTGGGTGTACTAGGTCCATTAATTATAACACTCCATAGTTCATAGTCAGAAGCTTGAATGAATATCCTCATTCTAGCTTTCCAATATGAATAATTTGAACCATTAAACAGTGGAGGTCTATTCGTAGAATGACCTTCAGCAAATGATCCAACTTGAGCTGCCATTTGGATCTTTAGCTCTTGATCGTGTGATCAAATCTAATGAGCACTAGCTCTGATACCAATTGTTGGCCCAGATGACAACCCAAGAGGGGGGGGGGGGTGAATTGGGTTCTTTAAAAAAAAATTTAAACCTTTTGAAATATTTGTTTGCTTAGTGTGAGTGAAAGTGAATGCAGATGCAAAAACAAAATGCAATCAATAAGATAAAGATAGAGATAGAGATAAAAGAGACACGGCAAACACAAAGATTTTATAGTGGTTCGGTGTATCCAACACCTACGTCCACTCCCAAGATTCACTTGGGTCCACACTATAATCTTCCTTGATTACAGCCGAGTTATTTTACAAGCTCACAACTCAAACTTATTGCTTTCCCAGGATCACAATGAACCCAGCCGGTTTTCCGGGCTCACCAGCACAAAAACCCTAACACAAGCTATACCAAGCTTGTACCGAGGTAAGACTACCTCCACTAGTTCAATCCCCCAGATTGAACTAAACACAAACAAAAGAAATATTATTTTTCAAGTACACAGCTCCCCAATGAGTAAATAAACAAATTAATGAACAAGGTTTAGAAAAGCCTGATTTGTAGTTGGTTGACTTTTGAGCTTTTCTTCTTTTCTTCTTTTCTTCTTCTCCTTGCTAGATTGAATCAAGCCTCAGCTCCGATTCTTCACAGTTGAAGCAGTTGAGAAGGATTTGAGCTTTTTCTTCCTTTCTTTGAATATTGAAAATCTCTTGATTCTCTTGAATGGCTCTTGGATTTTCTTCTAGACTTCTCTTGGATTGATGAACTTGTGCACAGATGAAGTCTCCTTTGATTTCATGACTTTTTCTTTCACTCTATTTTTGAATCTCGGATTTTTTCAAATGATGCTCTGTTTTTCCTCTTTTTCTGAAAGATTTTTCTTTTTCTCTCTTGATTTGTATTTCTCTCTATATGTGTATATGATTTGAAAACGGCCTCTCTATTTATAGATTCTGCAAAATATAGCCGTTAGAAACAAAGAAATATAGCCGTTATTGAAAAATCTTACCGTTGACGCTGAGTTGGCATTCAGAAAAATCATGCCCAGATTTGTTGGAGTCGACTCCAGCTTTTGGCGAGTCGGCTCGAAGACGCGATACCAAAAATAGAAATATTCAGAAAGTCAAAGGGTCGACTCATCGAAAATAAGGTGTCGACTCCTGACAGTCGGGGGTCGACTCATGAAAGTAAGGGGTCGACTCGAGAAGTGCTCAGAAAAATAATGCTCTAGTGTCTGAGCAGAGTCGACTCACACAGTCATGGAGTCGGCTCGACAATATCGGGGGTCGACTCGAGAAATCACATGGGTCGACTCGAGACAAACAGACATTTCTGTATACTGAGTGGAGTCGACTCTGAAACTCTAGAGTCGGCTCCGGAATGTATCGAAAATCAGAGAATTTTCTGATTGACTTGAAATTCGTTCCAGATTCATTTTAAATCAATTTTTTGACTTGAATACAATAAAATTGTCATTAGGAATCAATTCAAGAAATGTTCCAAAAAAACTCATTGATTGAAATATGAAGTATAAAAATTTCTTTTTGAAAGCTTAAACATGGAGCTTGAAGTTACTTTCAAATTGATTAAAGTCATACTTAACATACTCATTGATTGTTCTTAATAAATTCATTGCTTATGTAAATAAATTCATTGCATCTTTTAATATACTCATGGCTTTTGGTAATCATCAAAATCAATAAGATTGGGGCAACAATTTCTCAACAATCTCCCCAACAAACCAACACCTTGATTTGATGTTGAGTTGATGAGTAATTACCTCCTCAGGGATACCCAGCATGTCAGACGATGACCATGCAAAGATGTCGGAGTTGGCTCGTAGGAAAGCAAGAAGCTGATCACGCGCCTCCTCCGAAAGTAGAGCTCCAATTTGGATGGTCCTCGTCGGGTCCTCCCCCAAGAGGAAAGTCAGCAAGTGCTCGGCTGGCTCCCCTCTTCTCTCCAAGTCTCAAGGGTCGAACGGCTCAGTTGCTGTTGCCGACATCGCCCCCTTGTGGATTAGGGGCCAAGTGGTAGCAGAGCGGTAGTGGGCTCTGCTCTCCCCTCATCTCTCCAACTCTCTTGCCGGTAGAAAACTTTACGAGTAGTCTTTTGGTGGAGATAACGGCATTCAACAGGTTCAAACCGGGTCTCCCAAGGATGGCATTGTAAGCTAGTGGGATCCGGACCACTAGGAAGTTCATGAGGACCATGCTCTGACACGGCAGAGTCCCGGTTATGACAGGGAGAGTGATCTCTCCCTCGACCCTTACAAAGTCTCCAGTAAAACCCATCAATGGCGTGATGACGGGTCGAAGGAAACTATGAGACAGATTTATCTGAACAAAAGCATCGTAACTCAAAACATCAACAGAGCTCCCACTGTCAACTAAAATCCGTTTTACAGGATGCTTTGCGATCATCATAGACACGACGACGCTGTCATCATGTTTGTTAACTACCCCCTTCTAGATCCCTTTTAGAGAAAGGAATTATAGAATCTACTCCCTCCTCACGCTATCTTTTAGAATTGTTACCTGCCCCCCAGGAGATCATGGCTACCGTCTTCTTCGTCGGGGCATTGTCCACGCCAATTTGAGGTGCAGGAGGTGCCGACGGGCCTAGGGCAGCAGGGTTCCCTTTTCGGACGAACTTGCCTAGGTGGCCTTGCTGAACGAGTTCCTTGATATCCTTCTTCAGCAGGCGGCAGTCTTCTGTGCCATGGCCGTAGTCTCTGTGGTATCGGCAGTACAATTCTTTGCTGCGGGAAACCCCGGTCCTCATGGGAGGTGGACGCCGGAGGTAGGGATCGTCCTCAATTTCTAACAAAATATGGGATATTGGGGTGAGAAGTGGGGTGAAGTGTTCTTTGGGAACCAACGTCTGAGGCCGGTTATCTGAACAACGAGGCGGCTTAGGCTTCTAGACCGCACCCCAACAGGTTCCGAAGGTGTTGGCTTCTTGCCGGACCCTTTGTCAACCTCTCTTCTGGAGGAGTCTGCTTCGTCGGCGTGGTTATATTTCTGCGCCTAGCTCAGCAGTTCGGCATAAGAGCTGGGAGGCTTTTGTCTAGAAAGTACGTGAACCTGGAAGGATGGAGTCCTTGCTTCAAGGCCAGAGTGGTCACGGAGTCCTCAAGATTGTAGACCTCGAGCGCAGCCTCCTTGAACCAAGCCACGAAGTCCATTAGGGTTTCGCCGCTCCTCTACTGAACAGCAAACGGGCTATCAGCCACCCGGGGAATCTTTCGGCATGCATCAAAGTGGGCCAAGAAAGATCACTCGAGCTGCCTGAAGGAGTTGATACTACGTGGTGGCAAACGGAAATACCACGCACGTGCTGCCTTCCGAAGTGTAGCCGGGAAGGCGATGCAAAGGAGAGAATCTGTCGCCCTCTGAACTTGCATGAGGACCATATAGCTCTCCAGGTGATCAAGGGGGTCTGCCGTGCTGTCGTACGGGTCCAGCTGGGGTAGACGGAATCAGGGTGGGACCGGCTCCTCATAATACGTCGACACAGCGGGGGGCGGTGGTCGCAATCCATCCCGTGTGGGTTGGTAATTCTGTGGCTAAGCTCCTTCAGCCGCTGATGGTATTCATCCAACCGTTGCTCGGCCCGGCGAGCGATTTTTCTGTTGGTGTCTTCCTTTGAGGATTCAGAAGACGAATAGGGAGAGGGTTGCCGGTGCAGGGAATGCACCTGCTTAGGTTCCTTCCCACCACGCCACTTGGGAAAGCGGTCAGAGTGACGGGAAGGAGATCGTCGCCGCTTGGAGGTTTCCCGGCAACGAGACTTTGGGGATGTGCGGTGGGAGGCCTCGAAGGGGTCCTGCCACGATGAGACTAGCTGGCTCCATGACCTTCCACATGAGGCGAAGAGGGTTGAGGTCGCAATGGCGTGGTGGAGGAGCACTACTCCTGTGGTCCCCGCACCACTGCCATTAGATCCTGAACCTGTTGAGTCAGGGCATCGAGCCGATCAGCTTGGCTAAACTACGGCTGTACGGGGGGCAAAATAGGGAGGTTGGCCTCCGACTGCTCAGCCCACGGGAGGCATCCCCTGGCCTGGCTGGTGAAGGCCTTCTGCGCACGTGTAACCTCCATATTCTTCCTTGCAGAGGTTGTGGGGTCGCAGATGCGTGGAAATGAACGTCTGTCCCCCCTACCTGGCACGCCAATCTGTTGCTGCCAAATCACTTTTGAAGGGCTTCGAGCGAAAGAGAAGCTTCATGGGCCTTCAGAGGAATGACGGGACTGCCTCCTTTAGCCGAAAACCTGTAAGAAAAGTCCCGAACCGGTGGTTCCGGCGGGGACCCTCCGATGCTCAAGTTAGTGCTTTGGAGAACAGGGAATAAGATGAGATCATAGAGGTTGAGCCCCCCCTCGTTGTGAGTCAGGGTCCTTATATACCTGTTCAGCAGTCCCTGTTACCCTTTGTAGATTAACTATCGAATCTCATCTTCCGTTAAGATCGGCTCCATAAGCGGCAGGTGGGTGCACAGTTGCTAAGCGCGCATAGTAGATATCGGTAACTGCATAGTATATCGATAACTGCCCGTGATTTTGGTAAAAAGCGGGTGAGCGAGCTACGCGGCAGTCGTTGGTGTTTTAAATCACTGGATTCAATATTCGAAGTTGGTTCCATGACTATGGGTTGAGAGCATGCGAGGCGAGATTTGAGGCCGAGGTTGAAGACAGGCCAAGGCCGAGGCGAGGCTCGAGGTCGAGGCCAAGGTGGGCTTTAGGCCGAGGTCGAGGCGAGGCTCGTGGTAAATGTTGAAGTTGATATGGTTCGCGACCGAGGCCGAGGCCGAGGCCGAGGCCAAAACCAAGTCCGAGGCTGAGGCCGAGGCCAAGGCCAAAACCAAGTCTGAGGTCGACACCGAACCCAAAACCAAGACCGATGCTGAAACTAGTTATCAAATTATTACTTGGCTCTGAGAACTATGACCGTCTGGGAAAGTGATCAGCCACATCACGTGGAACCTCAGCTGAAACTAAATCACATCTTTTCCTACATTGTTTATTTAGCAAGAGTCCATGGTTTGCTATCAAGAGGTATCAAGCTGGGCCACACGCCGTCTCCAATGCTGCTCTGTTCAACTAACGATGGAGCATCAACCAAAGTCCTGAAGACGGCCTGGCGTGGGCTGAACTCTTTCTTGGCCTGGCTTCCTTCAAGTCGGCTCTCCCTTCCTTTTAACTTCTTATTCATTTCTCTTATTTCTTAATGTTCCTTCTTTTTTTTTTTTTTTTTGTCTTTCTTTATCATTTTTTATAACTTTTATTTTATTAATAAATTTCTTATTGGATCTCTCCCTCCTCATCTTTCAATTTTTTTTTAAAAAAAATCTTTTTTTTTCCCACCGTATGGATGCATGCATCCAAACGGCTCAAAAGTGTATGAACTGTACATCATTACAAATTACGTGCTAATTACATTGCAAATTTGCACAAACATTTGACAAAAACTACACGTTGTGAAAGTCTATGATGAAAAAAATCAAATTAATTTGCATGGATAGTTGGTGATTTTTTTTAAGAGAAAGTCATCAACAAGAAGTTTTGAATACAGGTTCAACTATAGTGTTTTTAATATTTTTTGAAAAATAAACTTCAATCCCATTCAGTGCCATCATCCTCGTAAGGTCTTTATCTACTGCCTTTATCCCTAATTTTCTCATAATTTATGGCATCAATCACAAACAATTAGAAGCATGATAGCAAAAGTTTTTATATATTATTGATTAAAGTACTATAGTAAAATTAGAGTATCGATTTAGTCCTGAATAGAGTAGAATGAAAAAAGTAGATTAATGTAGCCGATCTTATGTAATTGAAAAAAAAAATGCTTAGATGAGTTGAGTTAAGCTGAGTTGATTATAATAATATAGTGAAATGAGCATTACATGTATTAAACATGCTCTTTATATTATAAAAAAAACCCTGAATTTGGCACGTTCAAGAGTTAGCTGATTACAAGCTATTTAATTTATTATTATCAACTGCTAAATAATAGTAATCAAAATTTTGGATAAAAATATTGGTACTCCACTGAGTTTAATTTTCGTTGACATCAAGAAATTTTATTTTGTTTCCACTGATAATTAGGTGGAATTACTAGTAATTATTGTAACAGACTAACACTTATAATGATTATACTTATAAATTAAAATAATAATAATAATAAATAATGAAAAAAGGTCTCTCCAAAAGAATTTTTCTGAAAAAAAACCATTCTTTCCATCTGGTATAAAATATAAAAATCCAGAGTGAACACAACAGTGGACTCGTGTGAATGCTTAAAAAATGGCCTACCCTTCTGTTGCTGCCGAAATCTGTCCTTCGACTCGGGCGCGGTCGGACTGCAGCACGGGTTCTCCACCTGGGTGGACCTGCAAAACAGTCCTCACGCGAGAGGCGTTGGGATGGCCTTCTGCGGAAGACCCTCCGACACTCAAGTCAGTGGAGATCAGCAATCAACAAAAATGGAGAGAAGGCTCTCGCTGAAGAGTCCCTCTAGGGCTCTGAGCAGAGCGCTAATGGCGAAAGCTAAGGCAGAAGGAGAGAGAGTTCTAGTGAGCAAGTGCACGTACCTGAGGAGTCGGCAAACCACTCTATTTATAGAGGATCACCTGATTCCCTCGGGGCGTCGTGGGTTCAAAAGTCGTTAGGATCTGAATCCAGTTTGTTATGAGGTCGGTAGGATTCGTATCTTGTTGGTTAGGGGATCGACGGCTAGGAGAGCCTGTTGATGTCTCGAGATTTGGTGAGGACATAGGCTACAGAGCCCTAGGCCACTCTCGCGGGTCCTAGGTCACTCCCTGATATGATTTCTGTTTGGAATCTCATGAATTTGGGTTCTCCTGCATCGAATTCCGCAGAGGCATAGATATCGCTCGGGCTAGGCCGAGCGATGGGAGAGATCAGCTAGAGGGGCCGAAAGATGACATAGCTCGGCTAGAGGGGCCGAAAGATGACATAGCTTGGCTAGGGCCGAGAGAAGATATAGCTCGGCTGGGGCCGAGAGATGTGAATCGCGCCTTGGGAGTCTTTGGTTCGGCAAGGGGCTAAGGCGCCCTAACTTATCGAGGCCGACTTATCTCGGGCGGGTGTCGCATAGCGGGCAGGAATCAGGGCTAGCCCTAGCCATGTGCACGATTATTGACACACAGCGATTTTATCCCTCAACACATGCCCCCACTCCCTAGTTCGAAACGTAAGTTCGGGCGTAGGGAGTATAATTTCAGGTGGCATGACTTGAACAGAGGGATCCAGGTTTGACAGCCTGCGCAATGATGCCCTATTTAATGCTGCGCAGCCGCCATGCCTTTGTGAGATGTGCCTTTATAGGGTACGTCACATAAGGCTCCTTTGAGGCAGCGGTTGGAGAATTGCCACGTAGCAAATCCTGGTTTTTACGGCATCCGCAATGGCGGTTCCGGGCATCTCGGTTGGGACGCCCTATCTTTCTCTTAAGGCGATTTCTTTGAGGGAAAGCAAAGTCGAAATGGCGCCGTCCCTGTTCGCAGCGCTCTTTCGTTCTTCTTTGGAGAATCTTGCTCTCTGCTTCCTCTGTAATTTCGCTCGGTGCTTCTCTCGGCCAGCAGGATGATGAGCCCCGACGATATGGTTTTGGAGATTGCCACCGAGGATTTGGAGAGAATACGCCAAAAGTATGGCATTCCCTCGGATATCCTTCTGACATTGCCGAAGCCCGAGCATAGGGTTTCGCAAGATCTGGAGCGCGGGGTCTTTCTTTATGAAGACAGTTGAAGGCGGGCCTTCGATTTCCCCTTCACCCCTTGGTGAAGGAAATCATGAGATTCTACAATATTTGCCCAACAATGGTGGCTCCCAACAGTTGGCGCAGCGTCATCGGATTTATCTCAATGTGTAGCCGGATTCAGGTAACAAAAACTATTCCTCTCTTCCATGCCTGTTATTATCTGATGCCTGGGAGGAAATCAGAGTGGCCTTACATTGGACCCCGGAGGTCTTTCAAGACGATAACAGATAAGCCATCGTCTATAAAGGAGTGGAAGGTTTGGTTTTTTTATTGCCGAGGAAAACATCGGCTCCGATTTTCCCCGGGGATGGGGAAACTTTGTTCGAGATGTGAAAGCACATCCGATTCTATCTAAGCAGGAGAAGGAGGTCTTGGAGGTCCTTCGTGGCGGTAGGACGTTTTCGGCCAACGATTTACTATCGGAGGAGGCTCTTTTCGCCGCCGGGCTTAGCCTCCTTGACCTGCATAGTAAGTTTTTCCCTTTTTTCGTCGATTTCGTTCGAGCAAGTATGTCTCGGTCTGACCACTTGCTCTCTGTTCCCACAGCCAAGAAGTTTGAACTATCGGGCCGCATAAAGAAAGGGATGAGCAAGCACCCAAGGGAGAGTAGCGGAGGGGAGAAACGCAAGCCCGAGAAGATGGCTCGTTTTTCGAGGAGCGCTCGCCAGAGGTTGAAGCAGTCGCGGCGGAGGTGCTGAAAGCAGAGGAGGATATGGAGAGGACTGCTGAGGCCCCCGGTCCTCTAGTGGTGGAAATAGTATACAGCCCGGATGAAACTCCGTCGGCTTGTCTGGGAGCCTCTTCTTTTGAAGGTGAGCCAATGGGTGGCATGGCGGAGGCCGGTGCCCCTGAGGGCCCTCCTCTGAGCGAGGAAATGCCTCTGGCCCTGGAAGGAGGATAGGAGGGATTTAGGGGCGGCGATGTTGGGCCGACTGTAGTGGAGGCTCAAAAGGAGCCTACGGCTGGAGAACTTCCTCTTGGAGTGGTTGGGAAGATTGATGAACAGACCGAGGCATTGGCGGAGCCTGTGGGAGTGGAGCAGGTACCCATGATCGAGGGAAGGAGCTCGGACAAGGGGAGAGAGCAAGGTAAAGGTCTTGTAGCCGAAGCTTCTTCCACCAAAGTTTCGGGAAAATGGCGCCTGGGCTGGCCGAGTTATCCGAAGGGTCCCAGGTTAGAATTCTGCTGAGGGAGGCCGAGAGATCAAAGGCTTCTCAGTCGGAGGTCGCCCGGACCGATCCTTCGGACGGGGACAGTCAGCCCGATAGCTCGGAATCGGCCATCGAGGCGGCATTTGCTGCCCTAATGAGGTTAGCACTGTACCCAGGCATAGGTCCCTCGGCGAATGAGTTCGCAGACCTAGACCTGGTTGACGTCGCGTTTGGCCAGCGGAATGTGGTGACGGAAGCCCATCTTCTCCCCGAGATCAACGATTCTACCCTTATGGGGCTAGCCAGGTCCTACATCTCCTGAGTGAGTTATTATTCCCGAGTAGTGAGTGCTTTTTGGTTAGCTTGGTCGCTCTCTTCTCACTTGTGCTTCATTCTGCGGAGTGCTTTGATCACCAGGGCACTATGCTGGCGCTTGAATATGGTGACAGGGGCCAGCGCCCAGGCCAGGAGAGTCAGCATGGAGATTCGATCGTGAGCAGAGGCGTCTGATACATTTGAACAAGCTCTAGGTACCGCCAATGAGAATTTGGTGAAGATGAGAGTGCTGCATCAGACCGCCCTAGATGACGCGTCCAAGCTGAGGCTCAAAGTTAAAGAGCTACGAGGGCTCCTGGCGAGGTACGATGATGCATGCCTAGAGTTATTGCGGATCAAGTCTAAGCATGCTAGGGAAATGGAGACTGTCAAGAAACAGTTTAGTGAGAGCCTAGGCAGGCAGAGGAGAAAAGCCATCGAGGAGAGAAATCGCCTGAACAAAATGCTTGGCGAGTTGGAGGAGAAGGTACGACAAATCAACGCGGTATAGCTGACATGGATGACAGGATCAAATGGCACCAGGAAAAGCTAACCCAACTGATAGCGAGCTCTCCCATGCTTGGGGAGAAGCTGACAGTAGGCAGTCGAAGATCAGTGATCTCAAAGGCAAAATCGAGCAGGTTAAGGCCGATAAATTAAGGGCTTTTGACGAGGTCAAGGAGCTGACCCAGAAGTTATCCTGGAAGGAGGAGGAGGTATGGTACTACCCCTTTTTGGCTTCCCTTGTTGGCTCAGCATGGTACTGGCTAACTCTATTTTTGCAGATGAAGAAGGCAGAACTGGAGAACCGAAGGCAGATGCGGACCCTGCAAGAGGAATTGGCATCCACCAAGGGAGGAGCTCAGAGCTCGAAAGGCGGGTCGCTGAGACCGAGGAGTAGATTGCCTTACTGCGGAGTCAAACTGCTGAAACTGAGGGGCAGGTCGCCTCACTTCGAAATCAAGCTACTGAAGCTGAAATGCGACTCGCTCTACTCAGGGGTGAACAAGATGTAATCTGTGCCGACGCCTTCCAGCTTGGTGTGGAGGACGTTCGAAGTAAGATATCCAAGGAGAATCCAGAATGGGACCTCTCCTTCTTGGATGTTGAAACCTCTGAGGCTTGTACCCCAGGAGCTGAAGAGGATGAATACGATGATGCTTCGGACGTTGACCTCGACGCTATTCTGGATGCTAGTGAGGCCGCGGCCCCTGAAAGACGCCTCAAATCCATCGCCGAGGAAACGACAACCTTTGAAGTAGGTGAAATGAGCCAAGCTTCCCCGAGCGTTGTTGAGGGCACTGCTGGAACTGATCCAGCTCGTGACCCCTGAGAGCTATTTGTGTACTTTTGCCTTTTTTAGACATGTAGTTTGGTCTAGATTTTCAATGAACGGACCCTCGGCCCCCATTTGCTTGCCTTTTTAGTTAATCTTTTTATTGCAGACTTCTTTTCGACTGTGAACAAGTTATAACTTGTTCACGCCATTTGGTCGATTTAGTTCGGATTTGAGTAAACATCCTGGTCGAGACCGAGGTATAGGGATAGCTCTAGTGAAGCCAAGAGATGCGATAGTTCGGCTTAGGCCGAGTAATGCAATCGCTCGGCT
Organism: Calamus simplicifolius; assembly: GCA_900491605.1. Lineage (NCBI taxonomy): Eukaryota > Viridiplantae > Streptophyta > Magnoliopsida > Arecales > Arecaceae > Calamus > Calamus simplicifolius. The sequence continues at coordinate 586,213 of UESW01004329.1, read as the reverse complement.
GAAGTCGCGAGATGCGATAACTCGGCTAGGACCGAGAGATTTGGTAGGTCGACTGGAGAGGACCAAGAATTACAGAAGCATCTTGGCTAGGACCGGGGTGATTCGGCTTATCCAGGGCAAAGACGCGGGTGCACCTTGAGTGCCGAGGGATTATCAATGATCCTTCTCGATTGAGGAGCAGAACTCTTCGTCTCCCGCGAACGCCCGCTAAGGCGGTGACACGCGGCATGTCTCGCAGTCATAACGTTCGGGTTAGTGGCCTTGGCAATCGGCATGCCCGCCAGGGGCACTTTAAAAAGGGCAGAGGAGTGCTGTCTATTACTATCTCCTCAGCTGATCCTCCAAGTTTTCAGTACTGAAATGGCTTCCGAAAGTGGGGGACGATCAAATGGAAGGCCAAACAGTGGTATTGATGGCTACGGGGGGCTGCGCTGGAGCCGCACCATGGTGATAGTCGACGGAGAGGTTTTAGCTTCGCTGTTCGCAGACCGCGAACAAATTATGAAGGTAGCCGAGCAGTATCTTACCGTTTCCACAAGGGAGATCGAGCTTCTCCGCGAAGCCAACAGTCGGCTGGAGAGGCAGGTGGTGTCCCTCCAACAACAGGTGGGTGAGCCGGGTCCACGGCGGGGGGAGAGCTCAACGGCGTCCTGAGGGAATGATAAGCCCCTGTAAGGGCCAATGTATCTTCCTTTTTATCTTTCCCCTTTTTTATGATGAATGGAAGGAAATTTTCTGCAACTCTCGTGTTTGCTGTTATTTTTGTAATGCTTGTTTTATCATGTGAGCCTCATAAATGATACACCCCCTTGAGGAAATCCCAGTCGATCTCTGCAAGACTTAAAATGCGGTGTTCATGCTTTGGCCAAGGTAAAGGGAACTTCACAAGTTTCGGTCAAGGTGCAATGTATCGCATGGTTTGGCCGAAGTATAAAGGGTGCTTCATTATCGCCGAGACAACGGCTGCTATCCTGGCTTCGATCAAAGCAAAAGGCCACGTTCAACCACGCTATGCTAAAGAGATACTTCGGTTTATTCCAAAGTATAGAGGCAGTTTTGGCCTTAAGCGGAAGCACAGTGCAATATCTCGGTTTATGCTGAGGCATAACAGGCAGTTGGGCCGGAGCGAAGGATATCGAGATGTCCTCACTGAGGAGTACTTGGCTTCTACGCCTTTTTATGACTCTGCCGATGCTTTTACCTTTTCCAAGGAGCCGATCTTCTCTTTGCCGAAAAGGATAATACGGCTCTGCGATTTGCGAAAGGTCGCCTTGGCGCTTTTCAGGGACACTTATTATGTCGACTTTTTCCAAGGTGGGTCGTTTCGACGTACGACGCAAGCGCTTGTTTGCCATTGAAGGTGTCATTTTCATCGGGCAATTTTCCAGGTCTGCCCGTATCTCTAAGATCAGCGGGTGATTTTCTGCATTTAAGACCTATGATCCGGGATCAGAGAAAATCTTCTGGCATACGTCATGGGCTGAACAAACGTTTGGTACACATCGAAGGGCGCTATTTTCATCCTGGGAGGCCACGTGGCATCGTGGATTGAGCATTTTGAACCTTGGGGCTTACTGCTTTAACAGCTGCTCCCGGTCCATTTTGCCTATAAAAAGGGGAGGAAGGGGCCGTGCTAGGCCATCCTCAAAATTTTCTTCTCTGTGAGTTATGAAAGTTTTCATGATGTCTGCGTCCCTAAAGTTGAGAGTGGAGGGACTGAGTTTTCCTTTTGTAAGCCACCTTCCGACGGATAGTCGGGGTGACGAAGGAGCCACTGGAGAGCAGCTCGCCCTCAAGGGAGGAGCTTTGGAGATCATATGGAGAGCGCACAGGAGGTCCGCAGAGATCACATGGAGAGCGCACATATGCGCTTCCTGTGTGTCCTTTGTGGTTTGCTATGGGGGTCGCAGGGTAGGAAGTGCACATGTACCCCCGTAGCATACGTGGACTTTTCCTTCTCCCTCTGGCTGGATGCTTAGCCCCTCCGTGTGAGAAATCTTTCGCCATGTGAAGAGGGAGTTGGGAGCAATGTGGGGTTGATGGTCCCCTATCTCTCTCAATCGGGCAGCGGCCTGCAGCCCAGCATTCCACCCAGGGGGAAGCTTCCTCAGCATCAGCATGCACGGGTTTGCGCCTCTTTTTGGATCTCTTAGTTCATCCAAGGACCCGTGGGAAGCCGGCCTTGCTGTCTATCTGGGCGAGCTGGTTGGTCGTCTGATCTTTTGGATTGGATGTCGAAGCATCATTGTTAACTGAAGCTGACTGGAGCAGTTCGGCCGAGCTATTTACTTTTTTATTTCTTGTGCTTTGATGCACTTGTAACTCCTTTCAGGATGTTGTAACTTCTCTTTTGATGAGGAAATAAAGAAAGTTTTCATTCCTTCTTTCTTTAGCACCTGCTTCTTCTTTGCGCTGAGAGTTGTTGCTCCCATATTACGCTTTTTATGTCGCAGCATATTTCAGCAGCACTATTGCTGCTTTGTTCTTGCTAAGATCAATGTTCAGTCCTCAGTGGAGAACACGTATATCCGTGCGCGAGTCAAAGAGGGACCTGGGCGGTTCTATGGAGTCATGAAGTAAGCATGATCCTGTTTGCAGAGCGAAGTAGGTGTTTTTTCAGGGAAAGACAACTCGTGGCATGTTTTTGCTGTCGAATAGTGGGAGGTCGTTTGCCTCTACCAAGGTGTAACAGGATGCCTTAGTTGCGTCAGGGCATTGGAGAGATTACTTGAATAGGGCGGAGCCTCAGGATATCGCTCGTTTGTTGCCGAGGACCAAGGATATCACTCGGTTGTTGTCGAGGTTTTTATCCTTTTGCTTCGGTCGGGGCTTGTTAGCTGCCCAAACCTTGAGCATGTTTTAGAGATTATTTGATCCGGTCGGGCTTGTAAGCTGCCCGAATCCGAATTAAGCTTTGGAGATTGTTTGGTTCGACCGGGGCTTGTAAGCTGCCCAAATCCGAACGATGTTCTGGAGATTATTTAATCTGACCGGGGCTTGTAAGCTACCCGAATCCGAATTAAGCTTTGGAGATTGTTTGGTTCGGCCGGGGCTTGTAAGCTACCCGAATCCAAACGATATTTTGGAGATTGTTTGGTTTGGCCGGGGCTTGTAAGCTGCCCGAATCCAAACGATGTTTTGGAGATTATTTAATCTGGCCGGGGCTTGTAAGCTTCCCGAATCCGAATTAAGCTTTGGAGATTGTTCGGTTCGGCCGGGGCTTGTAAGCTACCCGAATCCGAATGATATTTTGAAGATTGTTTGGTTCAGTTGGGGCTTGTAAGCTGCCCAAATCCGAATGATATTTCTTTGACGCTTGGTTCGGCCAGGGCTTGTAAGCTGCCCGAATCCGAACGATAGTTCTCTGGCGTTTGGTTCGGCCGGGGCTTGTAAGCTGCCCAAATCCGAACAATATTTTGGAGATCACATGGCTCCCAGCTGCACTGGGAGCGCTCGGCCATACCAAGCCTTCGCGGGATGCAATTTGGCTAACCGAGATACGTAGCTCTGGCTCAGAGCTCGGCCTAGCCGAGGTATGAAGATTTGGCTCAAGGAGATAGCTCGGTCGTACCGAGAATGGATGCGTGAACGATATCTATTTTCTATTGCTACTTTTTGAAAGAACAACCGTAGCGGTTTTGCCACGGATCATAAAACAAGATGTCAAAGCTGTAAATGGGGCGAGTCTATAGAGAGCGTACTCTATTGATGATATATGCGGAGGTTGTCCGAACTCCACGTCCGGGGAATGGATTTCTGTTCAGGTCCTGGAGCTTGTAGGTGCCAGATCCGATGACTTCCGCCACTTGATAAGAACCTTTCCAATTTGGAGAAAGCTTTACTTGCTCCAACGGCTTGGAGACGGATGCTTTCCGGAGGACAAGGTCGCCGGTGAGAAGGATTTGCCCTTGACTCTAGAGGCATGGTAGCGGGCCACTCTTTGCTGGTACACAGCCATTCTGATTCGAACTTTTTTCCTGATCTCTCCTACCAAGTCGAGATTGGTTCGGAGCTGCTCATCGTTAGTTTCTTCTGAGTAGCTTTCCACTTGCAGAGAGGGGAGGCCTATTTCCATGGGGATGACGTCTTCCGTGCCAAAGGCCATCCGGAACGGGGTCTCATCGGTGGGGATTCTCTGGGTAGTGCGGTAGGCCCATAGAAGATGATGAAGTTCGTCCGCTCATCTACCTCGGGCTCTGGTGAGCCGAGCCTTAATCCCTTGAAGTAGGGTCCGGTTTGTTACCTCGGCTTCTCCGTTGGCTTGCGGATGCCCCACTGAGGTGAGGCGATGACTAATGACATGATCCTCGCAGAACTCCCGAACTTGGGATTATCAAATTGCTTGCCATTGTCAGTGATGATGGTATGCGGGAGGCCAAAGCGACAAATGATGGATCTCCACATGAAGTCCCTGGCCCGAGCTTCGGTTATCTGGGCTACTGCTTCAGCCTCGACCCACTTGGTGAAGTAGTCGATGGTGACAAATAGAAATTTTCTCTGTCCGATGGCGAGGGGAAAAGGGCCAAGAATGTCCATCCCCCACTTAGCAAAAGGCCAAGCGAAGGAGATAGGGACCAAACTAGCGGAGGGGAGCCTCTGGATGCTGGAGTGCCTCTGACATGGGTCACAGGCTCGAACGAGATCATCGGCATCCTTTTGCATGGTAGGCTAGTAATATCCCTGACACAGTACCTTGTGGCACAGAGATCGACTCCCCAGGTGGTTGCTGCAGATTCCTTCATGTACTTCCCGAAGAGTATAATCAGCTTTGGATGGGCGGAGGCATTTGAGCAGCGGCATAGAAAAGGACCGCTTATACAGCTGATCGTCGATCAGCACATAGTGGGTAGCTTGCAATCTTAGCTTCCTTGCGGTCGACTGGGAGCGACCCTTCTTTAAGATACTTTAATATTGGGTCGAACCAGGATGGCTCGACCTCAACCTGCATCACTCGGTCTGCCTCCACGATGCTAGGTTTCTCCAGGATTTCTAGGGGAAACTTTTGCTCGGAACTCATCGACTCCGCAGTCGCAAGTCGGGATAACAGGTCGGCATAGCATTTTCGGATCTTGGGATCTGGATAACTTCAAATTCAGAGAAGTGAGAAAGCAAGTCCCGCACCTGCCGGAGGTATCGAATCATGTTTGGCTCCCGGGCCTCGAATTCGCCCGCATGTGACCGGCCACCAACTGAGAGTCGGTAAAGGCATTCAGCCTCTTCACTTTTAGATCACGGGCGATTCGGAGTCCAGCAAGCAAGGCCTCATACTCGGCTTCGTTGTTGGAGGCTGGGAAGGAGAATCGAATGCCGTACTCAAAGGTCGTCCCCTCGGGGCTGGTGAGGATCAAACCAGCACCAGAGCCATTGGCATTGGAGGATCCGTCGACGTGGAGGAGCCACAGGGCGCCAGATCTTGGATGCTCGGGGGAGTCCAGAGTGGAGCCATCTTCCGGGATGGTGCACTCAAGGAGGAAATCAGCTAGAATCTGGGCTTTGATGGCCAGCGAGGTTGATAACGGATATCATGCTCGCTTAACTCAACGGCCCACTTAGCCATTCTTCTGATGTCTCTGGGCGATGGACCACCGCCTTGATGGGCTGATCGGTAAGGACCGTCACAGAATGTGCTTGGAAATATGGTCGTAATCTTTGAACCGATATTTCAGGGCCAAGACCAGCTTCTCGATTCGGGTGTACCTTGTCTCGGCGTCCCGGAGAAGTTTGCTGACATAGTAGATCGGCCTCTGGGTCTTCTTCTCTTCTCTGACCAAAACGAGCCAATCGCGCCTTCAGAGACTGCCAGTACAGAAACAACATTTCTCCCGGATTGGGGCTGCTTAAGAGGGGTGGCGAGCCAAGATATCTCTTGAGGTCCTCGAATGACTTTTGGCACTCGGGAGTCCATTGAAAATTCTTGGCAGATCGAAGAGCTTTGAAGAAAGGAAGGCTCCTCTCGCCGACCGCCACAAAGCGGTTGAGGGCCGCAATCCTTCCCGTCAGTGCTGGACTTCTTTGATAGATGTTGGGGGCGTCATTTGCTGAAGCGCTTGAATCTTCTGCGGGTTGGCTTCGATGCCTCGCTGAGAAACCATGAAGCCAGAAACTTCCCGAGGTGACACCGAAGGCGCACTTCATTGGGTTGAGCTTCATCCGATACCTTCGGAGTGTCGTGAAGCTTTCAGAAAGATCCCCAATATGCTGGGATGCTTCCTTGCTTTTGACCAGCATGTCATCGACATACACCTCCATATTCCGCCGATCTGCTCCTTGAAGACTTTGTTTACCAGCCTTTGGTAAGTGGCGCCTGCATTTTTCAGACCAAAGGGCATGACTCGGTAACAGTAGATACCTCGATCGGTTATGAAGGCAGTCTTTTCTTCATCCTCGGGTGCCATCCGAATCTGGTTGTAGCCTAAATAGGCATCCATGAAGGTCAACATCTGATGGCCGGAGGTGGCATCCACGAGTTGGTCGATCCGAAGGAGAGGGAAGCTATCCTTCGGGCATGCTTTGTTAAGGTCGGTGAAGTCGATGCAGATTTGTCATTTACCGTTTGACTTTTTCACCATAACAACATTGGACAGCCAGCTTGGATAATTCACCTCCCGAATGAAGTTTGCCTTGATGAGCTTGTCCACCTCTTCTTCAATTGCTCTCTTCGGTCAGGGGCGAAGCTTCTTTTTTTTGCTTCACGGGTCGGGATCTCGTCTGCATTGAGACGGTGGACGAGGACGTCGGGCTAATCCCAAGCATGTCAGAAGCTGACCAAGCGAAGACATCAGCATTTCTTCAGAGAAAGTCGATCAGCTCCAGCTGGGGCTTCCCTTTCAGTAGCGACCCGATCCTTATGGTTCGGTCGGGCCGAGCTTCGTCCAGCGGTACCTCCTCCAGCTCTTCGGCTGGTTCTCCTCGTTGCTCGGCGAAATCCTCCCGAGCATCCAGTCCATCAACCTCGGGCAATCTGGATTGCAGGCTGGTGACGAAGCACTGCCGAGCTATAGTTTGGCTTCCTCGAACTACACCAACCCTCGCTCGGTCGGGAACTTCATAACAAGATGTGGGATGGAGACGGTGGCTCTAAGGGACATCAAGCCGGGTCTTCCAAAGATCGTTGTAAGGCGACCGGAGCTTGGTCACCAGAAATCTGCATACACAGTGGCAACGGAAGGCCAGGTTCCTGCTCGGACCGTCAAGGTCACGACCCCCTCCGGGGTAATTACATCGCCGGTGAACCCCATTAGGGTGGAGTCCACCGCTCGGAGATTCTCCATGAGAAGTTTCATCTTCCAAAACACATCGAGGTACAAAACGTTGACGAGCTTCCACTATCAATGAGAATTTGGCTTACATCATAGTTGTTCAAATTAAGAGATACAACTAGCGCATCATCGTGCGGGAACTGTATTCCCTGGAAGTCATCGCTGGAGAAAGAGAGCTTGTCAGTTCGCGCTTTCTTCGGCGCCGAACCTTCTTCATCGTCCCTCCCGCCTGAAGGGCCACCACCGCCTCAATCACATTAATGTGGCCAGCGACCGAAGGATTTGGGGGAGGAAGAGGTTGCTGCTGGGGCTCAGGCCGGCGATCGCCCCCATTTCTTGGCTCGGGGCTCCCCTGAACCGATCCAGTCTACCCCGCTGGATGAGCTTTCGATCTCATTCTTCAGTTGCCAGCACTCTTCAGTGTCGTGGCCATGGTCGCAGTGGTAGCGGCAATACTTGGCGGGGTCTCTCCGGGCTGCATTTCCTCGAAGAGGAGGAGGTCGAGGGAGTTGGCGCTCGATTCCATAAGGATCTCCGCTCTTGGGGCAGTAAGCGGAGTAAATCGATTGAACCTCCTAGGCGGGCTCCGGGCGCGTTCCTTGGCGGCGGCTGAGGAATCCTTTGGCGGCGAGGCGGCTTGGCTGACGGGCAGGTCGGCGCTTATCTGAGCCCTTGGGCTCCGTCTTCTTCGTAAGCTCGCTCGGGCAGCTCTCCGTGATTCTTCGACTCTTGCATATTTGTCTGCCAGAGCCATCATGTCGGAGAGGTTTGGACGGTAGCTGACCTCCAGCGCCAGGTAAAAATCACTTTCCTTCAATACTCCGCCCGCCAGGGCGGACATGGCCACCTCATGATTAAGGTGGTCCACCTCTAGCATGGCCGTGTTGAAACGGCCGAGATACTTCTTCAAGACTCCCCCTCTCTCTGCTTAACCTCAGAGAGGGAGTCGGACCTCCGTCTGTGACGGCGGCTGCTGACGAACTGGCTGATGAAGAGTGGCTCAGCTCGTCGAAGGAATTAATGGAACCTGGTTTCAAAGCATTGAACCAGGTTCGAGCAGATCCCCTGAGGGTGGAAGGGAAAGCGGCAGAGGATCGCATCTGATGCCCCATGGAACATCATGATTGATCGGAAGCTGCTGAGATGATCGTCGGATCGAGGAGCCATGATAAGGCTCGATGGCAGGCAGCTTGACGTGGGAGGGAATCACTTCCTCCATGATCTTCTTAGAGAAGGGGATGCCCTGCTCCGCCTTTTCTGAAGCGGATGGGCTGCTTGGCGGCGTCTAGCTCTTGACGCATTTCTTGGAGCTGGCGGCGGATATCCCTATCAGGAAAGTAGAAGGGGCGGGACAAGGAGGATACTGAGACGTTGAATCATGGCGAGAGAACACCGGGGAGAGGGATCGGGCCCGCGAGATCTGGGAGATCTCTTGTCGCGGTTCCTTGGGAGCTAGCTCAGCTTCTCTGGGATGGCGAGGGGGTCCGCAACCTCAAGCGGGCCGGAAGAAGAGGCCTGGATGAGCGGGGCTGCATCCTCCTCAGGGGGTGAGGGGCAGGAGCAGGACGGGGGGCTTCGGAGCACCCCTGAATCAGGTGGGTCAGAGCCTGGACTTGCTGGACCAGTGAGGTGAACTGGTCCTGGGTCACCGGGGCCGCCAGTGGCGATGGAGTCTCAACTGGCGGTGTGGCAGCGCAACACTGCTCGCCGGATCAGGCCTTTGGGAGGCGACCTGATCTCGGGCTTCGGAGGTAGCCTTTCTTCGGTTGGCCATGGGAGAGGTTCTCTTTCAGATCTAGATCCTTATCTCCTGGATCACAAGTTTATGGGACTTGAGGCCCTTCCTCTAGCGCCAATCTGTTGCTGCCGAAATCTGTCCTCCGACTCGGGCGCGGTCAAGGCTGCAGCGGAGCTCTCGCCTGGGTGGACCTGCAAAACAGTCCTCACGAGAGGCGTTGGGGGTGGCCCTCTGCGGAAGACCCTCCGACGCTCAAGTCAGTGGGGATCAGCAATCAACAAAAATGGGGAGAAGGCTCTCGCTGAAGACCCCTCCAGGGCTCTGAGCATAGCGCTAATGGCGGAAGCTAAGGCAGAAGGAGAGAGAGTTCCAGTGAGCAAGTGCGTACCTGAGGAGTTGGTAGACCACTCTATTTATAGAGGATCACCTGATTCCCTGGGGGCGTTGAGGGTCCGAAAGTCGTAGGATCAGAATCCAGTTTGTTATGAGGTCGGTAGGATTCGTATCTTGTTGGTTAGGGGATCGACGGCTAGAGAGCTGTTGATGTCTCGAGATTTGGTGAGGACATAGGCTCCAGACCTAGGCCACTCTCGGGGTCCTAGGTCACTCCATGATTTCTGTTTGGAATCTCACGAATTGAGTTCTCCCGCGTCGAATTTCCGCAGAGGTAGATATCGCTCGGGCTAGGCCTGAGCGATGAGAGAGATCGAGCTAGAGGGGCCGAAAGAGGACATAGCTTGGCTAGAGGGGCCGAGAGATGATATAGCTCGGCTAGGGGCCGAGAGAAGATATAGCTCGGCTGGGGCCGAGAGAAGATAGGAGCTCGGCTGGGGCCGAGAGATGGAAGCGCCGGGGAGCCGGCTCGGAAGCGGAGAGGCGAGCTACCCCAACGAGCTCGAGGCTGACTTAGCTCGGACGAGGTGAGCTACGGAAGCCCGGGAGGCCGAGCTACGGAAGCCCGGAAGGGACTAGGAGGAGTCAGCCTAGCCATTGCACGGATATGATGCAATGACGATTTTACCCCCCAACACTTTCCATCTCCAGAGTAAACACAACAGTGGACTCGCGTGAATGCTTAAAAAAGGGCCTACCCTTCTATCGTACAACTTCTTATTATTATGGATGATAAACTAATACAACGGCCGTTAATTTAGACGGTTGGCTGCAAATCGCGGTCGGGAGCTGAGCACCGCGCTTCGGTGCGCGGCGTGGCATGGCCATCGCGCTTCCGGCCATCTCTCCGTTGTCCTCCCTGCTGCTATGGTATCCGTAGCGTTTGCTTGCCTTCGTATCAGGGGAACGACTACCCCAGCATCACTTTTACCCCTTCTTGCCAACGCCTTCCACCACTCCCCCGCCCCTTCTTCACTCAATCCGTCCTCGCTCTCCACCTCCTCCTCCAGCAATGCTGCCCCGCGAATCTCCACCTCCCATCGAGACCGCAGCATCGACCCGGATGTGGCCCGCGCCAATTACGTGATCACCCTGCTCAGTCGCCAGGGCAAGATGGCTGACGCCCGCCAGCTGTTCGACCGAACGCCCCACCGAGACGTCATCTCCTGGACCGCCATCATCTCCGGGTACATCCGGTGCGGCATGCTCCGTGACGCTCGCATTCTCTTCGACCGCCCCGATGCCAAGAAGAACGTCGTCACGTGGACCGCCTTGCTCTCCGGGTATGTGCGGTCGAAGCGGATAGAAGAAGCCGAGGAGCTCTTTGAGCTTATGCCTGAGAAGAACGTGATCTCTTGGAACACCATGATGTCTGGCTATGATGAGAATGGTTTCGTCGACAAGGCCTATGAACTGTTCATGAAAATGCCCGCAAGAAATGTGGTTTCCTGGAACAGGATTATCACTGCCCTGGCTCAGTCAAGGAGGGTCGACGAGGCTTATCGGCTCTTTTGCCAGATGCCTGAGAGGGATGTGATCTCGTGGACGGCAATGATTGCGGGCTTGTCACAGAACGGGAGTGTTGATGAGGCTCGCAGCATTTTTGATAAGATGCCAGAGAGAAATGTGGTCTCCTGGAATGCCATGATATCGGGCTATGCCCAAAATCGAAGGCTCGGCGAAGCTCTAGATCTATTCGAGAAAATGCCTATGAGAGATATCCCTTCTTGGAATTCGATGATCACCGGATTTATACAAAATGGAGACTTGGAGCGAGCTCAGGAATTATTCAATAAGATGGACGAAAGAAATGTAGTCACGTGGACTACGATGATGACAGGCTACGTCCAGGATGGGCAAAATGAAATGGCTTTGAAGGTGTTCTCTGAAATGCTGACCGATGGTATTAAACCTAATCAAGGAACTTTCGTCAACGTTCTGGATGCTGTTAGCAACTTAGCAGCACTCCATGAAGGAATGCAGATCCATCAGATGTTAAGCAAAACCATATTTCAATCCGACCCCTTCGTTGAATCTTCTCTAATAAGCATGTACTCGAAGTGTGGTGAAATCGAAATAGCAAGAAAGGTGTTCGACCTGTTGGCCCAAAGGGATTTGGTGTCTTGGAATGGTATGATTGCTGCATACGCTCACCACGGCAATGGCAGGGAAGCAGTCCAGCTGTTTGAAGAGATGAAAAGAAATGGGTTCAAACCTGATGATGTGACCTACGTTGGATTGCTCTCTGCTTGCAGCCACTCGGGTTTGGCCGCTGAGGGGCTTGAGATTTTCAGGTCTCTGATGAGAGATGGATCGATTGAAGTGCGAGAAGAGCACTATGCTTGTTTGATAGATCTTTGTGGCCGAGCTGGCCGGCTTCAGGAAGCTGCAAGTCTTATCAAGGGGCTTAAGGTTAATCCCTCATCTGCTTGTGTTTGGGGAGCACTTCTCAGTGGTTGTAATGTTCATGGGGATGTGAGGATCGGGAAGCTGGCGGCAAAGAAGCTCTTGGAGGTAGAGCCTGACAATGCTGGGACTTATACATTGTTATCCAACATCTATGCATCGGCTGGCAGGTGGAAGGAAGCAGCAAAGATTAGGCTAAAGATGAAAGATAGAGGACTGAAAAAACAGCCAGGATGCAGTTGGATTGAGGTGGGCAATAAGGTTCATGTCTTTGTGGTTCGTGACAAGTCTCACAGCCAGTCTGAATTCATCTACAGTCTGTTGCAAGATCTTCACCACAAGATGAAGATGGCAGGGTATGTGCCCACCATAGATTGTACAGTAAATGATAAAGAGTTGATGGCTCTCTGATCTTTTATCAGAAGAAATCAAAGTGGTTTTGGTTTTGTCAGCAGGATTTGCTGGAATTGTCTTTTGGATTATCTATTTCTACAGGATTAAAGCTGGTCAAGCATTTCAGTGGAATTTTCTGCGGTGGAAAAACAGTTTGCCTCGCTTTGATTAGTGGATGGTTGGATCTGGCTTAGGTATAGTGGTGGGGGCATAGGATTAGGGGTATGAGGTTGATGGAGGGTTTTGATGTTGGAAAGTGGGCGTATTATTTGGGCTTTGGTTAACTTGGCCATGAAATGTAGTAAAGAATTGTCGCATGGTGGAAGCTCTGGTTTTGGGGCACTAGAATAGTATTCACCCTGCCATCTTAGCATCTTTGCAATTTGATCATAACCAAATGGGCAGAAGATAAGGGTAGAACGGTACAAGGGGACCAGAATGAGTGGGAGAAGATGGTTTGTGTCATGGGAAAAGTCTTTGTACACTGCCCTCAATGCAGCATGGTCTGCACCGGGCGCGATGATTTGCTTGCGCGTGGGCTCATGCTGGAAGGCTTGCCTGTGGGTTTCGTATCACTGACGTATGGGCGAATCACCGCATCTAGTTCAAGCCAAAGTTATCAATTTCGTTTCATTTGACCGAAACGTTCGTTTCGGTGGCTTATTCAAAAAGATGAGCCTTACGTTTCATTTCGAAAGATTTTTTGGTGCATTTTGGCTTGTTTCAACCGTTTCGGCATGTTTCGACCGTTTCGATAAAATGTTTCAGGGATCAATTTGTGAATATTAAATATATATATATATAATGTTATTATATTATATTATTTTATATATATAGATATATATATATATATATATATATATATAGATATATATATATATTCATAATTTATTCTTCATAAATATAATAACATATATATATATTATTATTATTTATGAAGAATGAATTATGAATATATATATATATATATATATATATATATATATCATAATTTATATTCTTCATAAATAATAATAATAACATTATATATATATTGTTATTATTTATGAAGAATGAATTATGAATATATATATATATATGTTATTATTATTATTTATGAAGAATATAAATTATGATATATATATATATATATATATATATATATTCATAATTCATATTCTTCATAAATAATAATAATAACATTATATATATATATCGAAACGAAACATCGAAACGGTCCGATATCAAAATATATTTGTTTCATAAGTTAAAACGAAACATATTTTGAAACATAATTGATAACTTTGGTTCAAGCCCCGCATCAAGTGATGCACAAAGACTTTTCCTTATATCATGGCATGCAGAGGCTAAAACGTGACTTGTGTTGGATTCTATTCAAGCCTGGTGGACTTTGAAATTGGGTAATAATCTATCTTTACTCTTGCTGGGACGGCGATCAGAGCTTTCGAAGGCCCAGATCGATTTGGATTTGCGTGGAGCTTAGTCATGAAAAAATTGCAAGCCGGGCTTGTCTTGGAGTTTAAAGAAGTTTTAGGGATCTGATAGAAGACTATATGAGCGTGATTTTTCCTTGAGGCAGGGAAGGAGTTTGAAGCTTTTAGTAACTTGTTTTTTTGGCAATAGATATGAAGGAGTACATCAACTCACGTGGAGGATTTATGGTATGAAATAGGAATGCAAAGATGATGCATTAGTCTAAGATTTTTGTATTCTTAGTAATTTAAGTTTCCAAACAAACTAGCAAGCAAGCAGTCTATGTATGAAGCTATGTACGATCAAAAGGGTATGCAGCATGCTACCAAGAAGAGATAATTAACATGTGATGCATAACCACTCCGGGCATATGATGATGTTTGATGACGCTCAATCATCTATCCTGGACGTCGGGAACGGAATACTTCTTCAGGCGCTTCTTCATCAGGTTACCTGCAGAAAAGTCCCAGAACTGGAGGGGGTTCTCCGGTGGGACCCTTCGATGCCCAAGTTAGCAACTGAGGTCACAGTTGAAGAGGGGCTCGAGTGAGCCTTTTTAGTATGAGAAAGGAGGTCTCAGGGAGGAGGGATTCCTTCCTGGATGCTAAGGCAGCGATTTTGGGGATTATCGCGCATATCTGTTTGGTGCATGGATTTACCTTTTATAGGGGTTGACCCTAGCATGATCACGTGGGATTGTGTGAGGAGGGGATGTCTGCGGAGTTCAGTTGCGTGAACCTGCGCTGGTTGGTGGGTCCTGTCCCATCGGAAAGGGAGAAAGCGGCGGTTGGTGGGCTAAGTCCCATCAGAAAGGGAGAAAGCGGCGGTTGGTGGGCTAAGTCCCATCAGCCGGCGGGCTGTCGGGTTATCGGATCAGGCGTTGTCGGGCGGCGCATGTTAGAGAGGCGGTTTTTTCAATCGCTGGGGCTGATCTGGCGGGAACTGGGACACCTTGACCCTTTCGGGGAAGTCGAGGCTGGACCCGGCTGGCAGGAGCGGGATTGCGTGAGGAGGGGATGTCTGCGGAGTTCAGTTGCATGAACCTGCGCTGGTTGGTCGGTCCTGTCCCATCGGAAAGGGAGAAAGCGGCGGTTGTGGGCTAAGTCCCATCAGCCGGCGGGGCTATCGGGTTGTCGGATCTGGCGCTGTTGGGCGGCGCGCATCAGAGAGGCGGTTTTTTGAACTGCTGGGGCTGATCTGGCGGGAACTGGGACACCTTGACCCTTCCGGGGAAGTCGAGGCTGGACCCGGCTGGCCAAGAGCGGCCGGGGCCGACTCGGCGGGTTTGGAGACGCCAGGGCCGAGAGGGGCTGGCCAGGAATGGTCGGGGCCGACTCGGCGGGCTCGGAGATGCTGGGGCCAAGAAGGGCCGACCAGGAAGGGTCGGGGCCGACCCGGCGGGCATGGAGAACTCGGAGATGCCGGGGCCGAGAGGGACCGGTCAGGAATGGCCGGGGCCGACTCGACGGGCTCAGAGACGCCGGGGCCGAGAAGGGCCGACCAGGAAAGGTCGGGGCCGACTCGGCGGGCTTGGAGAACTCGGAGATGCTGGGGCCGAGAGGGGCCGGTCAGGAATGGTCGGGGCCGACTCGGTGGGCTTGGAGACGC
The DNA here is from genome assembly GCA_900491605.1 of Calamus simplicifolius. Classification (NCBI taxonomy): domain Eukaryota; kingdom Viridiplantae; phylum Streptophyta; class Magnoliopsida; order Arecales; family Arecaceae; genus Calamus; species Calamus simplicifolius. The sequence goes on along the minus strand of UESW01004329.1, from coordinate 570,943 downwards.
CGGGGCCGAGAAGGGCCGGCCAGGAATGGCCGGGGCCGACTCGGCGGGCTTGGAGACGCCGGGGGCCGGCTAGGAGAGTGTCGGGGCCGACTGGGAGGTGCCGGGGTCGGCTGGGAAGTGCCGGGGCCGCCTAGCTTGGAGACGTAGGGGCCGGCTAGGAGAGTGCCGGGGCCGACTGGGAGGTATCGGGGCCGGCTGGGAAGTGCCAGGGCCGCCTAGCTTGGAGACGTAGGGGGCCGGCTAGGAAGATGCCGGGGCCGATTGGGAGGTGCCGGGGCCGGCTGGAAAGTACCGGGGCCGGCTGGGAAGTGTCGGGGCCGCCTAGCTTGGAGACGTAGAGGGCCGACTAGGAAGATGCCGGGCCGCTTGGGAAGGTGCTGGGGCCGGCTGGGAAGTGCCGGGGCCGGTTGGGAAGTACCGGGGCCGTCTGGCTTGGAGGCGTAGGGGGCCGGCTAGGAAGATGCCAGGGCCGACTGGGAGGTGCCGGGGCCGGCTGGGAAGTGCCAGGGCCGCCTGGCTTGAAGGTGCCGGCCTTGGAGGTGTCGGCCTTTGGGGCCGTCGGTCTTGGAGCCGTCGGTCATGGAGGTGTCGGCCTTTGGGGCCGTCGGTCTTGGAGCCGTCGGTCTTGGAGGTGTCAGCCTTTGGGGCCGTCGGTCTTGGAGCCGTTGGTCATGGAGGTATCGGCCTTTGGGGTCGTCGGTCTTGGAGATGTCGGCCTTTGGGGCCATCGGTCTTGGAGGTGTCGGCCTTTGGGCCGTTGGTCTTGGAGCCGTCGGTCATGGAGGTGTCGGCCTTTGTGGCCGTCGGTCTTGGAGGTGTCGGCCTTTGGGGCCGTTGGTCTTGGAGCCGTCGGTCATGGAGGTGTTGGCCTTTGGGGCTGTCGGCCTTGGAGCCGTCGGCCTTGGAGGTATCACGGACGTTGAGGTCGAAGTGGGCCGCGGCCGACGCCAAGATCGAGGTAGGGCACGGCCAACGTTGAGACCGACGCCATTGTCAAGGTGGGCCGTCCAAAAATTTTATTTTTCATGGGGTCAACTGGCCCCATCAATGCCCCCCATACTCCTTGAGCTTGCGTGCCCCGCATCAGCTAAGCGAAAGGAGTGTAGAACTTTTACCTTGGCATCTGCTCTTTCATGTTAACTTCAACCATGATTCCTTCTAGGCGGGGAAACCCCTTTCCTCTTGCGCTGCCTTGTATGGATGTTTGCGTGCCTTCTTTGGCTAGCTGAGGGCGGCTAGTAATCCTCTTCCACTACGGAGTCTGGAAGTCTTTTGAACCCCGGAGGGTGACCTGAGAGCGGAGAGTCGTCAGGTTCCTTTTGAACCGCCTCGGGGGTGTGGGAACCGCTGCGAGGGCGACTCATCGGGTACGGAGCCTTTAGGGTCTTAACCTACTCGGGGGCACCGCCGTGCCGGGGCCGAGTGGTGTCCCGTGGGCCGCGATGCCAGTGAGCTCCTTTTGAACCATCTTGGGGGTTTGTGTGCCGCCCAAGTGGCGACTCAGCCGGGTACGGAGCCTTTAGGGTCTTAACCTACTCGGGGGCACCGTCGTGCCGGGGCCGAGTGGTGTCCCATGGGCCGTGATGCCAGTGAGCTCCTTTTAAACCATCTTGGGGGTTTGTGTGCCGCCCAAGTGGCGACTCAGCCGGGTACGGAGCCTTTAGGGTCTTAACCTACTCGGGGGCACCGCCGTGCCGGGGCCGAGTGGTGTCCTGTGGGCCGCGATGCCAATGAGCTCCTTTTGAACCATCTTGGGGGTTTATGTGCCGCCAAGTGACGACTTAGTCGGGTACGGAGCCTTTAGGGTCTTAACCTACTCGGGGGCACCGTCGTGCCAGGGCCGAGTGGTGTCCCATGGGCCGCGATGCTAGTGAGCTCCTTTTGAACCATCTTGGGGGTTTGTGTGCCACCCAAGTGGCGACTCAGCCGGGTACGAAGCCTTTAGGGTCTTAACCTACTCGGGGGCACCGCCGTGCCGGGGCCGAGTGGTGTCCCATGGGCCGCGATGCCAGTGAGCTCCTTTTGAACCATCTTGGGGGTTTGTGTGCCGCCCAAGTGGTGACTCAGCCGGGTACGGAGCCTTTAGGGTCTTAACCTACTCGGGGGCACCGCCGTGCTGGGGCCAAGTGGTGTCCCGTGGGCCGCGATGCCAGTGAGCTCCTTTTGAACCATCTTGGGGGTTTGTGTGCCGCCCAAGTGGCGACTCAGCCGGGTACGGAGCCTTTAGGGTCTTAACCTACTCGGGGGCACCGCCGTGCCGGGGCCGAGTGGTGTCCCGTGGGCCGCGATGCCAGTGAGCTCCTTTTGAACCATCTTGGGGGTTTGTGTGCCACCTAAGTGGCGACTCAGTTGGGTACGGAGCCTTTAGGGTCTTAACGTACTCGGGGGCACCGCCGTGCCGAGGCCGAGTGGTGTCCCGTGGGCCACGATGCCGGTAAGCTCCTTTCGAGAGACTTGGTCCTATGGCACAAGGGAGAACAAGCTGTGGCGTCAGAAGGGGCCTTCTTTATTACTCATGCTTCTGGGAGTACATCATTGGTAATATTGGCGGAGGTTGTCCGTATTCCAGGTACGTGGAATGGGCTTCCCGTCAAGCTCTTCTAGTTTGTATGCCCCCCGGTGGAACGCCTCGGCGATGCGGTAGGGACCTTCCTAGTTGGGGGATAGCTTGCCCCCCTCGGTAGGTTTGGATACCTCGGCCTTTCGTAGCACCAAGTCTCTGCGGTGAAAAACCTTGGGATGAACTCGGGCGTTGTAGTACTTGGCCTCTCGCTGGCGAAAGGTCGCCATGCGCAGTCTTGCTCTATCATGCGCCTCGTCGATGAAGTCTAGATTGGCCCGAATCAGCACGGAGTTGTCTTCCTCACTGAAGGACTCCACATGTGGACTGGGCAATCTGATCTCGACGGGGATGACGGCCTCGGATCCAAAGGAGAGGCTGAAAGGAGTTTCACCCGTCGGGGCTCTGGGAGTTGTATGGTAAGCCCATATCACACTGGGGAGCTCTTCTACCCAGTGTCCCTTGGAACCGTCTAGTCGAGTCCTGAGCCCTCTGAGGATGGTGCAGTTCATGACCTCGGCCTTCCCGTTGGTCTGGGGGTGGCCGACAGAGGTGAATCGGTGGCGAATGCCTAGCCCTCACAGAAGGCATTGAATACCTCATTGTTGAATTGGCGACCGTTGTCCGTGACGAGGGTGTGAGGTAAGCCAAAACGGTATATGATCGACTTCCAGAAGAAAGCTTTAACTTTGCTCTCAGTGATTTTGGCCAACGCCTCGACCTCGACCCACTTGGTAAATAGTCGATGGCGACTAACAAGAATTTCCGCTGCCCTGAAGCTGGGGGAAATGGTCCAAGGATGTCCATTCCCCATTGGGCAAAGGGCCATGGAGCCGAGAGTGGGCTCAGCGGGGTAGATGGCTGATGTTGAATGTGCGCGTGGCGCTGGTAGCCGTCATACTTTTGAACTAGCTTGGCCGCGTCCTCCTTCATAGTGAGCCAGAAGTACCCCTGACGGAGAGCCTTCTGGGCTAAAGATCTACCCCCCAGATGGTTCCCACAAATGCCTTTGTGGATTTCTCTGAGGATGTAGTCGGCATCGGCGGGGCCTACGCACTTAAGCAACGGGTAGGAGAATGACCTTCTGTATAGACGCCCATCGAGGAGGATGAAGTTAGAGGCCCTCCATTTGAGCAATCTGGCTTCGTCGTGGTCGTCAGGGAGGGTGCCGTCGGTGAGGTAGTGGACGTAGGCATCCATCCACGTAGGTTCCTGGGTGAGCGGGAGGACTTCCTCTCCATCCTCTATGCTGGGCCTTTCTAGATATTCAATGTAGGCGTCCCTTGCCAAGCCGTCGGCGGAAGTTGCCAGTCGAGAGAGGATGTCGGCCTTGGCATTTTCACTTCGGGGGATGTAACTGATATGAAGTAGGGCAATGAGGAGGTCAAGAGTTGAACCTTTTTCAGGTATTCCGCCATAATAGGGTCGCGCGCCTTGTACTCTCCGTTGATTTGCCCGGAGACGAGTTGCGAGTCCGTGTAAGCTCTGAGGCGCTTTGCTCCAATCTCCTGGGCTAGCCTTAATCCGGCCAGCAGGGCTTCATACTCTGCTTGGTTGTTGGTGGCTTCAAAAAGAAATCTCAGGGCGCACTCTGTTCTTTCTCCTTCTGGCCCGGCAAGAATGAGGCCGGTGCCGCTCCCTTGAGAATTCGATGCGCCATCCACATGGAGGATCCAGGTCTCTCCATCACTGCTCGGCTCGGGCTTGGGCTGCTCCCCGAGAACCTCTTTGAGATCTTCTTCCGCCCAATTGCACTCGACCAGAAATCGGCCAGGACTTGGGACTTCAAGGCCGGTCGTGCTTGGAAAGAGATGTCGAATTCTCCTAGCTTGATGGCCCATTTGGCGAGTCGACCCGAAGTATCCGGACGGGCTAGGATGGCCCGGAGGGGTTGGTCCGTGAGCACCACGATAGGATGGGCTTGAAATACGGGCGAAGACGCCGGGCAAAGACTATCAAGGCGAAAATGACTTTCTGTTTTGGAATACTGGCCTCAGCGTCATGTAGGACCTTGCTTACATAGTAGACAGGCCTTTGGGTTCCGTCAGCGTCAAGGCACACCAGGACTGAGCTGACGGCTTCTGAGGAGGCGGCTAGTAAAGGAAGAGACTCTCCCCGTCTCTCGGCTTGGAGAGGAGAGGCGGGGAGGACAGGAATGCCTTTAAGCCGTCGAAAGCTTTCTGGCAACCGTCCGTCCACTCAAAACTATTCACCTTCCGCAGGGCCTTGAAGAAAGGCAAGCACCTCTCCGCCGATCTGGAGAGGAAACGACTCAGAGCTGCTATCCTTCCCGTTAGCCATTGCACTTCCTTCTTGTTGGACGGCGGCCTCATGTCGAGTATGGCACTGATCTTCTCTGGGTTCGTCTCGATTCCGCGCTGGGTCACCATAAAGCCCAGAAATTTGCCTGTCGTGACCCCAAAAGCGCACTTCCTGAGGTTCAGCTTGACTTGGAAGCGACGGAGATTGTTGAAAGTTTCTTCCAGGTCGGAGATGTGGTCGGCGGCACGGGTGCTCTTTATCAGCATGTCATCTACATAGACTTCCATGTTCCGACCGAGCTGGTCCTGGAACACCTTGTTCATCAACCTTTGATAGGTCGCTCCTGCATTCTTGAGGCCGAAAGGCATCACCTTATAGCAGTAAATGTCTTTCTCTGTCACGAAGGAGGTGTGCTCTCGTCGCCGGGGTCCATCCTTATCTGATTATATCCAGAGAAGGCGTCCATGAAGCTGAGAAGCTCATGACCAGAGGTGGAATCGACCAGCTGATCAATTCTCGGCAGGGGAAAGCTGTCTTTTGGGCACGCCTTGTTGAGGTCGATGAAATCTATACAGATCCTCCAGCTCCCGTTTGCCTTGCACACCATGACCATGTTGGCTAGCCAGCTTGGGTAGCGCGCCTCTCGAATGTGGCCGGCGCTGATCAGCTTGTTGACTTCTTCATCAATTGCCTTTTGTCAGTCGGGGGCAAAGCTCCTCTTCTTTTGACGGATTGGATGGTGCCGCGGGTCGATGTTGAGCTTGTGGGTGATGACCTCCGGAGGGATGCCGGGCATGTCAGACGCTGACAAGGCGAAGATGTCCGAGTTAGCCCGCAAGAAAGCTAAGAGGCGCTCCCGGTCTTCCAGGGGAAGGAGTCCGCCCACACGGATGGTCCTTGCTGGGTCATCTTCGAGAGGGAAAGTCAGGAGGTGCTCGGCGGGCTCTCCTCCTTTGTTGGAATCTCTAGGATCGGATGCTTCCAGGGCCGGGTCGGCCTCCAAAGGGCTTGACGCTGTATGATAGCAAGGTAAGACCGGGCTTATCTCTCCGCGCATCTCTCCAATTCCCGCGCTAGTGGGGAACTGCACCAGTAGACGCCGGGTGAAGATAACCGCATCTAAAAGATTCAGGCCGGGACGCCCAAGAATGGTGTTGTATGCCAGGGACCCTTACGACCAGGAATTTTATGATCACGGTGCTTTGGCATGGTGGGGTTCTGGCCACACAGGCAAGGATATTTCGCCCTCAACCCTCACAGAATCTCCAGTGAATCCGACCAGCGGGGTTGCCACGGGCTGAAGGGAGTCAAAAGATAATCCCATCTGAACAAAAGCGTCGTAAGTAAGGATGTCAGCTGAGCTACCACTATCAACTAATATCCTTTTTACAGGGTGTTTGGCGATCGTCATAGCGACGACTATGCCTTCATTGTTTACATTTTCCATGACAGCAGTCTCCCCCCGGGCATTACATTATTTGGCGCCTCCTCCCCCCTCGGCCGCTTGGACACAGAGGCTGATCCCCAAGACACCATCCCGACAGTCCGCTCCATGGGAGTGTTGTCGACGGTGGCTTGAGCTAGTGGAGGCCCCATGATGGCCGGCAGCAGCTGTTGCGTCTTCTAGACATACTTGCCGAGGTAGCCCCGCTGGATGAGCTCCTCGATGGCCCACTTCAAGTTGTAGCAGCTATCGGTGTCATGGCCGTAGTCCCGATGGAATCGACAATAGCGGCTTCTGTCGCGGGGTGCACCTTTCTTCATAGGGGGGACGTTGGAGGTAAGGCTCGCCCTCGATCTCCATCAGGATGTGGGATCGAGGGGCAAGGAGAGGAGTGAGCTTACTCTCGTCGGGGACAGGGCTTCGGCGCCTGTTATCGGACCGGCGAGGTGGGTCGGATCGGCGATGTCGGGGAGGTCCGGTTGGCTCAGGGCGAGCAGATTTGTGGCTGGAGCTCTTCGAAGACTCCCGGCGGGTGAGGTCGGCTTCATCCCCCGGATGTACTTCTGGGCCCGGAGGAGGAGGTCAGAGTAAGAGCTCGGAGGCTTCTTATCCAGGGAGAAGGTGAAGCGGGATGGAAGGAGTCCCCGCTTCAGCGCCAGGGTGGCCACCGCATCGTCGAGATGGTAGACCTCGAGGGCGGCAGTTTTGAATCGGGACACGAAGTCCCGCAGTGACTCTCCTTCCTTCTGGCAGACGGAGAAGAGGCTGTCTGCCACCCTTGGAATCCGGCGGCAGGCATCAAAGTGGGCCAAAAATGCCCTCTCCAACTCCCGGAAGGAGTCTATGCTGTGGGGGGACAGGCGCGAATGCCATGCACGGGCGGCCTTCCGCAGAGTTGCGGGGAAGGCCTTGCAGAGAAGGGCGTCTGAGGCACCCTGGACTTGCATCATAGCCTTGTAACTCTCGAGGTGGTCGAGGGGGTCGGTCGTACCATCGTACCGGTCCACCTGGGGGAAGCGGAACCTAGAGGGAACCGATTCCTCCAGTATGCGGCGAGTGTAAGGAGGACGAGTGTCGAACTCTTCCTCTGGCTGATGGTTAATCTTCTTGGCGAGCTCATCGAGGTGCCTGTTGTATTCCTCCAGGCGTTCCTCCGCCTGGCGGCTGATCGTCAGGGCTCTCCGAGATGGCTCGGAGGAAGAAGAAGAAGAAGAGGCAGAAGGAGATGGAGACGAAAGTCGGGACTTTCGTCTGGGTTCCTCGTAATGATGTGGCTTGGGAGAAGACTTGTTGGGACCGTGGCCAGAGGACCGTGGCCGCTTGGAGGGCTCGCGTCGAGGCTTCCTAGGGGAAACTTGACGTCGACCGGTCTCTCACCGACCGGCCTCCCATCGAGAAGAACCTCTCCTCACCGACTGCTGACTGATGGGGGGAGCAGTTTGGTGCTGGGTGGCCACGGACTGCTGCTGCTGGAGCCCTTGGATCATGGCTGTGAGATTCTGGACTTGCTGGGAGAGGGTTGCCAGCTGCTTCGCTGTTTGGACAGTGGCGTCCGGCGGCGGGCAGGCAACTGGAGGGTTGGTAGCAGGGGGATTGGCCTCCTGCTGTCTAGCTGGCGGGAGGAGCTCAGCCGGACAGCTGACGGAGGCATCCTGAGCTCGCGTCACCACCATGGCTTCTTGAAAGAAGAAGGGGGGGGAAAGATCGAATCTTTTGAGTTGCAACCCAGGGAGAATATTCGCTAACCCTTTTTCTCCCCTACATGGCGCGCCAATCTGATGACGCTCAATCACCTATCCTGGACGTCGGGAACGGAATGCTTCTCCAGGCGCTTCTTCACCAGGTTACCTGCAGAAAAGTCCCAGGACCAGAGGGGGTTCTCCGATGGGACCCTCCGACGCCCAAGTTAGCAACTGAGGTCACAGCTGAAGAGGGGCTCAAGTAAGCCCTTTTTAGTATGAGAAAGGAGGTCTCAGGGAGGAGGGATTCCTTCCTAGACGCTAAGGCAGCGATTTTGGGGATTATCGCACATACCTGTTTGATGAGTGGATTCACCTTTTTATAGGGGTTGACCCTGGCATGATCATGTGGGATTGCATGAGGAGGGGATGTCTGCGGAGTTCAGTTGCGTGAACCTGCGCTGGTTGGTGGGTCCTGTCCCATTGGAAAGGGAGAAAGCGGCGGTTGGTGGGCTAAGTCCCATCAGAAAGGGAGAAAGCGGCGGTTGGTGGGCTAAGTCCTATTAGCCGGCGGGGCTGTCGGATTGTCGGATCTGGTGCTGTCGGGCGGCGCGCGTCAGAGAGGCGGTTTCTTGAACCGCTGAGGCTGATCTGGCGGGAACTGGGACACCTTGACCCTCCCGGGGAAGTCGAGGCTGGACCCAGCTAGCCAGGAGCGGCCGGGGCCGACTCGGCGGGCTTGGAGATGCCAGGGCCGAGAGGGGCCGGCCAGGAATGGCCCGGGCTGACTCGGCTGGTTCGGAGACGCCGGGGCCGAGAAGGGTCGACCAGGAAGGGTCGGGGCCGACCCGGCGGGCTTAGAGAACTCGAAGATACCGGGGTCGAGAGGGGCCGGCCAGGAATGGCCAAGGCCGACTCGGCGGGCTCGGAGACGTCGGGGCCAAGAAGGGCCGACCAGGAAGGATCGGGGCCGACTCGGCGGGCTTGGAGAACTCGAAGATGCCGGGGCCGAGAGGGGCCGGCCAGGAATGGCCGAGGCCGACTCGGCGGGCTTGGAGACGCCGAGGCCGAGAAGGGCCGGCCAGAAATGGCCGGGGCCAACTCGGCAGGTTTGGAGACGCCGGGGGCCGGCTAGGAGAGTACCGGGGCCGACTGGGAGGTGCTGGGGCCGGCTGGGAAGTGCCGGGGCCGCCTAGCTTGGAGACGTAGGGGTCGGCTAGGAGAGTGCCGGGCCGACTGGGAGGTGCCGGGGCCGGCTGGGAAGTGCAGGGGCCGCCTAGCTTGGAGACGTAGGGGGCCGGCTAGGAAGATGCCGGGGCCGACTGGAAAGTGCCGGGGCCGGCTGGGAAGTACCGGGGCCGCCTAGCTTGTAGACGTAGAGGGCCGGCTAGGAAGATGCCGGGCCGCTTGGGAAGGTGCCGGGGCCGGCTGGGAAGTGCCGGGGCCGCCTGGCTTGGAGGCATAGGGGGCCGGCTAGGAAGATGTCGGGGCCGGCTGGGAAGTGCCGGGCCGCCTGGCTTGGAGGTGCCGGCCTTGGAGGTGTCGACCTTTGGAGCCGTCGGTCTTGGAGCCGTCGGTCATAGAAGTGTCGGCCTTTGGGGCCGTCGGTCTTGGAGCCGTCGGTCTTGGAGGTGTCGGCCTTTGGGGCCGTCGGTCTTGGAGGTGTCGGTCATGGAGGTATCGGCCTTTGGGCCGTCGATCTTGGAGGTATCGGCCTTTGGAGCCATCGGTCTTGGAGCCGTTGGTCATGGAGGTGTCGGCCTTTGGGGCCGTCGGTCTTGGAGGTGTCGGCCTTTGGGGCCGTCGGCCTTGGAGCCATCGGTCATGGAGCCGTCGGCCTTGGAGATGTCGTGGACGTTGAGGTCGAACTGGGCCGCGGCCGACGCCAAGATCGAGGTGGGGCGCGGCCAACGTTGAGACCGATGCCGTTGTTAAGGTGGGCCGTCCAAAAATTTTATTTTTATGGGATCAACTGGCCCCATCAATGTCTATTCTAATTATATAACCATGCTCTATGCTATACCATAATATAAACCTCAGCATGGAGCAAGCAAACACTATGGTGTAAGACTATTATGCAAGGATTATATAGTGTATAATGCAAATATTATGATGCCATTATAATTCATGACATTTATGGTGTTACTATGCTAATGATGCAGGATTAAGCAAAATATGAGAACCATATAGCAAGACAGGATTTTCTGATGAACAAAGCATGATGTTCATTACTGAACAGAGAATGCAAAGAATAAATAAGATCAATTAAAGATAAGATAATTCTAAGCATGCATCTAAGTCAAAACTAAGGTAGGATTATGAAACCTACCCCTGATCGCTTCATCCCTCTTTTCTCATTCTTGAATGCTCTCTTAAATCTTCAAACAAAACAAAAGAAGTTCGCAAGGAAAGGAAAGCAGGAGTAGGAAAGGAGCTACCACCATATCTACCTGATCCATGAGCGAAAGCAAAACATAATCCATCCCAAACTCTGCTTCAAAATAAAATAAAATAAAGTAAAATAATCCTAAACTGTAAATAGTGTTTTCTGTGCAACAATGAAGGTGACATGTATTTCTCTTGGGCTACTTCATGATGATAGCATGGCATTTTGGGCCAAGTGAAGCAATTTTCATATTTAGTGAAACTGCAAATCTTAGAGATATGTGGGATGAACAATGGAAACCACATGTAGATTACCATGAAAAATTCTTGAGAGGATTGAATCTCTCTTTTATTATTAGAACAACTGAAAGATATAGCTTTAACTTGACATTAAAACAATTTTGATTGCAAATGGTCATAGCTTAACAAATTTCCCTTCTATGTCAATGCCATCATCAAATAGTAATTTAAAATTAACAAACAAATTAATATTCAAAGAATTAAATGATGATATCTCTATTTTAATTGAAGAACCAATTATCCAGCAGAGTCAACTGAATGAATATCAAAGAATTATGTTCAGCAAAACGCTCGATTTACGTAATGGAAATGTTGGAGATTTGTTCTTTGTACATGGGAGTGGTGGTGCTGTAAATTTTTTTTTTGAAAAAAAAAAAAAAACTATACCATGCTTTGATAACTACATTACATAACCAAATGAAGGTTGTCTTAGCTATTGCATGTCAGGCATAGTATCCCTGCTATTGCCAGGTGGGAAAATAAAATATTCAAAATTCAAAGTTCTTTTGGATATCAATGAGTTTTTAATATGTTACATAAGTGAGCATTCAAATCTTTGTGAAATTATTTGACCAACTGCTTTAATTACATTGGATGAGGCACCAATGACTAACAGATATGTTTTCAATGCAATGGATAGAGTATTTGGAGCTCATTGCCAAATAATAGTCAAATTGTACTAAAAAGAAAACATGAACAAATTGTGTGCATCATTACATAATCATATCTAAAGATATTGTATTCTATTAAGAAAAAGAGATTAAAAAATACATCTTCAAATTTAAAAAATCATATGCAAAATGGATGTTAGGTATTGGTGATGGTAATGGAAGTGAATTTTTAACTATAAGTACAAATGATACAACAGTATATAGGTCATATATCAAAGTGCTAGAATACTATGACAGATGATTCTTTATACACAACAAAATTCTTAAATTCTCTTAGATATCTTGGAATTGCAAATCATTATCTAAATTTAAAACTTAGCTGTCCAATCTCGCTATCAAGAAGTCTTTCAATCAAAGCCTGGTCTCTGCATTGGAATTCTGATAATTGTAAAGACAATTATGTGGCAAAATAATTGAATGCGAAGTTGCTACTGGCACAGGGATTGGTACTGGGATTCCAAGAATTGTCATGACTGGTTAAATGGACACTCTCTGCATTGCTTTTAAAATGACAATAAATAAAAGTCAAGACTAAATATTAGCAAATATTAGACAATAAATTATATGTTGCACTCTCTCGAGCAACATCGGAAGAAATTATAGAGAGTATTGCTAGAAAAACACAAAGATATTCTATTTGGTTATACCAAAGAAGTAAAAGGGTTCAGAAAGATATTTGTAGGCTGTTTCAGAAACAAGCTGTGCCTAATTAGCCACTCAATATACTACCACTGTAAGTAATATTCTTATATTAATTATTTGATCTCCTGTCCTGAGATAAAATTTACTTATCATAATATATGATATCTGCCAAGTCTTTTTCTTGGATTGCTATTCTTCTTGATTATCACTTCCATATTTGTTAATGTAGCTGAGTAATCAAGTATCATGAATTTTAATGATAGACTATAGTATCTTTTGTTCGATCCAGTTTGCTGGCATGCAAGTTGGAAATTTTGTAAATGTTTTATCTTGTGGATATCTTCCTTGATTAATTATTAGTTAGAGATAGTACAAGGTGCAACCTTATGGTAATTACTCAAAAATACATCATATGGCTAAATGAATAATTACACAGGCTATTAAGATCTTTCAGTAATGATAATGTTGTTGTACATCGAATATCTTTCTTGGTTATTTTTTCAGAGATTGTGGAGGTTGCAACCTCATCAAATTAAATGCCATATCATATTTTTTATGACAAGTAAGCATTCACTTTAATTAAATGAAAACACATTTTATGGCTAAATAATAACATAGGCTATTAATTTCCACTGGGGAAACATACGTGTATATCAAACTGATAATGAGATATCCATAAATTATATATTGATCTTTACATGATGTGAATTAATTAACAGCTGCACTTACTCATTTATTTCTATTATTATATATAATCTTCTTTTCTAATTTTTTTTCTTGGATCAACTGCTAGGTGACAGGAAATTTGACGCTATAAATTTGTCTTAAGGAAAAAAAAAACTTCTCATTGTCTAAAACTGAGAGGTCCGATCTATACTGAAGTTTCTCTACTATGTAATCCTTCTCTTAGCATGGCCTCTCTTATTATGTCTTTAATAAATGATAAATATACCTCTCTATATGTTCTAACTTTGCGCCATAATAAAGATCTAGTATGTTATAAAGATTAGTATGCACATGACAAAAATCTCATTGCACATAATAAAATGTCTCCAGTAATATAGGACTATTTTGTTATTGCACACAATAAAGATAAGTATACATACAGTTTATTTTCTTACCATACGCAATAAAAATTTTATTGTACACAAAAGTGCTTCAATACATAATAAACTTTCAATCAACATGCTTAAATTTCTTTCGATACCATTCAATACAAAGGTGCTCGGTAGGCTTTGATGTTTGCATTACATGTAATCTTGACTATAATGGAGATGTAGTATTTTGTTATGAACCGAGACATTTTCTTCTCTTTATTTTAGTGATTAACGAGGAGCAACATAATTTTATAAGTAAATTTGGTGAGGAGAAATCAGAAATTAAAGAGAATCCGTACGATGAATTGAGTATTACAAAGTTGGTCAATAGGCTAGACCTTATAGATCAGTCCACTGAAGGATTGATTATTAATTTGTATAAAATAAAAAAAGAAAGGACAAAGAAAAAAAACAAAGCAGTAGCATGCATGAAAAGCAACCCTCATAAACAATTAGGCCAGGACGATTTGACCATACGATTACACGATTTTTCGTTATCATAATCCGGCGCAAGTAAATGCCAAAGTTCATGTCACAAAAAGATTGTATGGATCTTTATATACCAAAGGAATCACCTTCATCACTATCATTGACATATCTGATGAAATGATTAATTTTACTCATATCTGTTTGACATATATAAAATTATATATATGGACACACAACCAATATATTATTTGTTTAACATATATATAACAGGGAGATGAGTTCAAAGTTATTTGTTCAGTGGTGGTATCTCAAAAATGGATAAGAAACATTACTGAAGAAGTGATTCTATAATTACAAATCTGATTACTGTTGCCACAATAAAACCGATATAAAAAACTGAGGAATGATTTGCAATTGATATTTTCTCTCTGTGACCAAGCAATTGAGTTCTCTGATGAAGTATACTGATGCAAAGGAACCATTTTGTCAAGCCTTTTCAACTGGCCTTTTATCTCACAAGGATTAATGCCTTCCTAGGTTTGATACGGTTTCTGTCATGGTTTCAACGATGCTTTTAAAACTTGAAACAAATATTTAATTATGCATATTGCACTAAAATTCTTCCTTTTTCTTTTCATTTCTTCACAAATTCTTTCCTTGCTTTGCTCAGATGTTAACACGGCAGCAAGCAGTTTTGCGACACCAGTGGAGATATCAACCATTGATGTGTTGGTATTCAATTGAAAATATATATATATATATATATATATATATATATATATATATATATATATATATATATATATATATATATATCATCGTATATATATATATAAGCAGATGGATTGTTTAACATGCATAAAATTAATATTATCATATCAAAAGAAAAAATTATCATATAATTTTTTTAAATATAAAATATACCGATGTATTGAGGTCTTGAATGAATAGATGTGCTCTACTATCGGATTCAAAGCTATAGAGGAAGAATCACATGATAGAGTTTACGGGCTAAGATACTTCACAAAATACGTGCAAAATAAAAAGAAACCAAAGCCTTCCTCATCTTTCTCAGGATCGGTATTGAATTATGAGAGTGTGCTCATTCCTCACCTTTCTCAGGATCGGTATTGAATTATGAGAGTGTGCTCACTCCTGTTTTTCTCTATTTATCTCACAACTCTGGCGCACATAAAATAAGGAAGATAAGAAGAAGAGAAACTTTTCTTTCGTTTATCACTTTTTTTCATGTATTCTAAAAGTTCACCTTATGCCTTATTTATAGGCTCTAGGTGAATCGAAAGAATATATTTTAAATTAATTTAATTTAGAATCTTTATTTGTTACAACCTATTTTGACCGTATGAGAACAATTTTCTATACATGTACGTCAACTTCTTAATCATATCAAGAAAAAAGTTGTTTTCTTATTCGCAACTAATTTATAAATATATCTAAATTAAATATAATAATATCTAAATTATAAAATCTCATTTACTAATTTTAGATATATTAATTTATATATCTAATAAATCAATTTTATTATTTATTTTTATTTTTAATATTTTCAATAATCACATTATCAAAAATATTAAAATTAAAATTTTTCTCTCTCCATCAACTCATAATATGCGCCACTTACAAGAGAAAAATTCTCTTGTGTCATGTTCCACAATAACATTTATGTGCAACAATTCATAAATTATTATATAAACAATGTGTTTAAACATATTTTTATTTTATCCAATAACTAATTTATTGTACCAAAATAAATGTAAGAAAAATAATTAATCAAATTAATTATTTATCTTTATAATAACTCTTTATTATAAAGTTTCAATAAATATTTTATTTAAAAAATAAATAATTAATCATATTAATTATTCAATTCAAGAGTATTCGATGCGATTAACCTAAAACGGTGTGGGGACCATGGACCTATAATTTCAAGCTCTAATAAACTTGAATAAACTCAATTAAACTCTTTAATTGATTATTCAGTTTATTAATCTTAAAGTTATTTCACTAAAAACTCTACTCTTGAAAATTACATATTAATTTTACTCGAAAACTTGAGTCATCCACCGATATAATCATTACATATAATTCAACCCTCCATAATTAGTTCATAATTAGAGCTAAATGAAATAACCATTATACCTCTCCAATTATCTCTTGTGCCTTAAGTACCATTGATTCACTAGTTAAACAGTTAATTTATGATCGGATCATAAATTGCTCGCATAAATGTTTAGCTACATAATCAACACTTAAGAAAATTAATTTTAAGCTTCTTTTAAAAGCCATGGATTCCATATCTTTAAATTACATTTCTAACCCAATGTGTTATTGAACCTCCAAGATGTAAGTATTGAGCCCAATATCAAATGGGCTTTAACGAACAAATCAAAAGATCCAAAAGCACGATCAAGGAGTATGTGATTAAATCAGGATTAAGGTTGATGTACATATGATCATCTTGTAACATAAACTGAATTCTTTATAATAGTCTTAAATAAAGATTCAAATTATGTTGGTCCAAGTCCTATATAATCTTATTATATATAATACCTCCACTAAGTGTCTTTACACAACAATCCAGATAAGATTATCGCATTCATAATGTTCATGGACCGTATTAGTGATTAGCAATAGAAGATCCATACTTTTATCAATCATGGACATGTTTAAATATATTAGCTATAATTTTAATCCTCTTGTATACATTATATTAAAATTATAGCCTCATAATATATTTTAAATTTTCATATAAATATTCATCTTTCATATAAACAAAGCAAGATTGAAGAAAAATGCTTCTTTTATTGATTCAGAAAATCAAAAGTATAAATAAATCTGATTTCAAGGGCACTGTTCCTAACAATCTCTCACTTGCCCTAAAGCAGATGTGACATATCTTTTAATTCCATTCTGTTGGCCCAGATGGCAACCCAAGAGGGGGGGTGAATTGGGTTCTTTAAAAAATTTAACCCTTTTCAAAAAAACTATTGGCTTTGAGATAGATGAAATTAAATGCAATGTGAATATGAAGCACAAACAAGGAGATAGAGAGAGATAATCGAAGCACGGCAAACACAAAGATTTTATAGTGGTTCGGTGTATCCAACACCTACGTCCACTCCCAAGATTCACTTGGGTCCACACTATAATCCTCTTGATTACAGTCGAGTTGTTTTCCAAGATCACAACTCAGAACTTATTATTTTCCAGGGATCACAATAAACCCAGCCGGTTTTTCGGGCTCACCAGCACAAAATCCTAAACTCAAGCTAATCTAGCTTGACCCGAGGTATACAACCTCCACTAGTTCAATCCCCTTGATAGAACTAGCACAAACAAGAAAGAATAGTATTTTTCAATAATACAAAGCTCCTCAAATGAGCAAATATTCAAAAATAAATGAATAGGGTTAGAAAAGCCTGTTGAAGTAGATTGAATTTGAGCTTTTCTTCTTTTCTTTTCCTCTTCTCTTTGGAGATGTTGAATCAGGCCTCAGCTTTGATTCGTTACAAATGTTGCAGATGAGAAGTTGGAAAATCTTTAAAAACAGAGCTTCTTCTTCCTTTTTGAGAATCCTCCGATTTTTCAAGTTTGAATGCCTTGGATTCCTCTTTGAGCTTTTTGGAGTGGAAGGATTTGAGTTTGAATACTTTTCTCTTGGATTTCAGGCTCAAGACTTCTCGGATTTTTGATTTGAATATTCTGTCTATTTTTTTTTTTTCTTTTCTCTCTTTTCAAATGAACGCTCTTCCCCCTTTTATAGATTTCATTTAATCTGTTTGTGGGAAGAAACTAGTCGTTGGAGTGTACCTGGAAACAAAATATATCCGTTAGAAGTTAGGTTAAAAAAAATATTACCGTTAGAGCTGATCTGGCATTTTAAAATTTCATCCCAGACAGGTTGGAGTCGGCTCCAACTTTTCAGGTGTCGGCTCCAAGTCGTTTATCCAAAAATAGAAAGTTCTGAGTTCGTCGAGGAGTCGGCTCCGAAAAAGTTAGGTGTCGGCTCGCCATCGTCAGGTGTCGGCTCCAAAAGACTGTGTGTGTCGGCTCCAAGATGCTAAAAAAACAAGCGTTTTGTCCCCGCATCGGAGTCAGCTCCAGACACTGTAAGTGTCGACTCCGAAACTCTGGGTGTCGGCTCCGAAACTCTAGGTGTTGGCTCCGGACCATATCAAAAATCAGAAGAATATTTGATTGGCCATGGGGTCGGCTCCAGGATTCCTAGGTGTTGACTCCAGGTCCTGAAACTTTGAAACTTGTGATTTGCAATTGATTCAAAACACGTTTCTTAATACCTTTATATCGATCAAATATTTTTAACCCTTGAAACACTTGTCAAATCTATTAGTAATCAAGTAAATATACTCAATTCCTTTATTAATCATCAAAATCAATAATTGGGTCAACAATCTCCCCCTTTTTGATAATTATAAAAACATTGAGTATATGCATAGTATTCTCAACTTAAAATTTTCAAGGAAGTGATCTTCACAAGTAGGCTCCCCCTGAATAAGGTAGCTCCCCCTATGAAGTTCAAATTATCAATTGTTCTTTCTTTGCTATACATATTTGATACTTAAGATTCATTTATATCAATTTTCACTTTTATATCAATGTTCACTTAAGCTTATTTATGTATTTTCAAACTAATTTGATACTAATCAATCAAATACTAATCAATGCATATATGACATAGCTTTTATTCAAATGCATATACGACATAACTTTCTCCCCCTTTTTTGTAATCAACAAAAAGATAAAGAAAAGTTAAGTCAAAAGATAAAATTGATAGATCAAAAGATAATTTCATTTCATCAAAAGTCAAGTATTACAAAAAGAAACTATACTTTCATTATATCAAAAATTAAAACTTTCATTACATCAAAATTACACTTTCATTTCATCAAAATTAAACTTTCATTACAAACATTACATGAAGATCATATATTAGTTCTAATAATCCTAGTTAAATTATCTATAATCTTTTGCATTCCTTCAGTCTGAATCTTGACGTAGTCCTTTAGCCTTTCATCAACAAAAGTACATGCAGTGATAATCTTATCTTGTAGTTCAGCATTGCACTTTGAATAAACTTCAGAATCTCCACAGATATCTTTAAGTTCTTCAAATATATTCTTCAGATCACTACTTAAAGATCCAGTAGAAGAGCTAAGAGTTGATTCTATCTTGCTAATGCGATCATCTAGGGAATAAAAAGTTTCTTTAAGATTCATAAATTTATTATCAAACTCAGTCTTCAGTTCATCCTTCTGAGCAGCAAGTAAGTCTTTGAGTTGCTCTAATTGAAGGTTTGAAAATCCAACTAATGAAGTAGATGGCTGAACAAGAGTTTGAGCAGGTGCAGGGGCCGGAACAGGACTCCTTGGCTGCGGAGAGGAAACCCTCATAGATGGACCAGCCTCACAAGGTTCAGAAAGTATAGGCTCAGGGGCTCTCTCATCCAAGTTACCTTTCCTTTCCCATTGCCCGTTCACCTTTACAAATCCCATCCTATGCAAAGTGGCCAGACTGTAGTAATCGGTGTGCCTGAGATTCTTGGATGGTTCATTCTCTAGAATCACTACTCCTTGGCTCCTGAATACCATAGTCAGAATCATGCCGTAAGGTAAGGACGACCTTATTTTCCCTCCGGCCTCGGCCATAGAATATATCTTAACAGCTAAATTAATAGGTTGATCGGTCATATACTGTCCATCACAACAATGTCCCGCTCAGAGACATACTCAAAACGACTGGTTTTGGGGAACAAAATCCTGCTGCAAATGTTATGAAGTAATCTTAATTCCAAGGGCAATTGGTTAGCCCTAATCTCTTCAAATTATGTAACCTCTCTCCCTAACATCCTCGATAGAGCTGCTGATCTCTCACTGTGCATATCGGCTGCTAATCCGGTAATAGGGATGCTAATTTTTGAAAAGTAAGATGAACCCGTTTACCTCTAACAGAGCTCACTAAACCACCATCACCTCTCGATAAATTGAAGTAAAAATCTTTTACTAGTGCTGGATATGTAGGAACATCAAGAGAACAAACTTTATCCCAGCCTAATTCTTTGAGTTGTCTTCCAATCGAGAAACCTTCGAATCAAAGAGCTCGAAGTCAACTTTTCTACCCATAGTTATTACCCTCCCTGCTAGGGTATCTACCTGAGGGGAAGAAGAGTTGGGATTGTCCGAAGCGGTGGAGGAATCCTCGCTTGGAGACGGCTCGCGGACGGGTCGCCTCACGGAGCATTTTTCGGTTACCACAGCGCTCCAATCACCGAACCTCTCCTCTTAGGTGCCATTGGATCCTTAGGAAAGCTTGGGTAGAGAGGAATTAGAGATGGGGAGGCTTTGAGAGAGTTTTGGAAGAGTTTGGTAGAGGATTTGAGAAGATACGAAATGACGAGGTGTCGACTCTGCCCTAATAAATTGATTTGGGACGCCCAGGTGTCGACTCCCGCAAAGTCGGGTGTCGACTCCAAATCGCTAACACAGTCAGCGCTCGAACTGGAAGTCGGCTCCACTTATACAGGTGTCGGCTCCAAGGTCAGGGACCGAGAGCGATACAGACAAGGTGTCGACTCCTCATTCTGAGGTGTCGACTCCACTGACAGTTTCAGAGAAAAATAATTGAGATTCAAACATCGAAACTTGTCAAAATAAATTCGATAAAATCTTGATAAAATTTTGAAGTATGAAGAATTAAGTTACTCATATGACTAGATAATTTGTCCTTAAAATTATGAAAGGAATATCAAGAAATTAATAGAAATCTAGATAGTCATTCCTTAGTGTTTCAAAATCAATCCAAAGGGTCACATATCCCTAATTCACCTCTAAGATAACAAAATCTCTCTTCGCTCAAGGGTTTTGTAAATATATCAGCTAATTGTTCTTCAGTATTAACATATTCAAGACAAATTTCATTATTAGTTACATGTTCTCTTATAAAGTGATATCTAATTTCAATGTGTTTTGTTCTTGAATATTGAATTGAATTTTTAGTCAAATTTATTGCACTTGTGTTATCACATCTAATTGGAGTTTTATCGTGTTATGCCATAATCTTCAAGTTGTCTCTTAATCCAAAGGATTTGAGCACAGCAACTTCCAGCTGCAACATATTCTGCTTCAGCAGTAGATAATGCAACCGAATTTTACTTTTTGCTAACCAAGAAATTAAGTTACTTCCTAAGAATTGACATGCTCCACTTGTGCTTTTTCTATCTAATTTACATCCAACATAGTTAGAGTCAGAATATGCAATCAAGTTTAATGTTGAGTCTCTAGAATACCATAAACCTACATTTTTAGTTCCACTTAAATATCTTAAAATTCTTTTTACAGCAATTAAGTGAGATTCCTTAGGTTCAGATTGAAATCTAGCGCATAGACATACAGCAAACATGATATCTGGTCTACTAGCTGTTAAGTAAAGAAGAGATCCGATCATACCTCTGTAATATTTTTGATCTACTTTCTTACCATCTTCATCTTTGTCCAGTTTGCATGAAGGACTCATAGGAGTTCCAAGTGGTTTGATTGACTCCATTCAAACTTCTTGAGAAGTTCTTTTGTGTAATTGGCTTGATTAATGAAAATTCCTTCTTTGCTTTGCTTGATTTGAAGTCCTAGGAAGAAGTTAAGTTCTCCCATCATGCTCATTTCAAACTCACCCTGCATTAACTTAGCAAATTCTTGACATAACAAATTGTTAGTAGCACCGAATACAATATCATCAACATATATTTGTACTACTAATAAATCCTTATCTTTTCTTTTCAAAAATAGTGTTTTATCAACATTTCCTCTTATAAAATCATTTTCAATCAGAAATTTACTTAATCTTTCATACCAAGCTCTAGGTGCTTGTTTTAAACCATATAGTGCTTTGTGCAATTTAAAACATGATTTGAAAATTTGTGATCTTCAAAACCAGGAGGTTGTTCAACAAAAACTTCCTCATTTATAAATCTATTTAAAAATGCACTTTTAACATCCATTTAAAATAAATTGATATGAAAATGACATGCAAATGCAAGTAGTAATCTAATTGCTTCTAGTCTAGCTACAGGTGCAAAAGTTTCATCAAAATCAATTCCTTCTTCTTGATTATATCCTTTTGCAACTAATCTAGCTTTATTTCTAATTACTATGCCATTTTCGTCTAATTTATTTCTAAATACCCATTTTGATCCTATAACAGAATGATCTTTAGGTCTATCTACAAGAGTCCAAACATTATTTCTAGTAAATTGATTTAATTCTTCTTGCATAGCTAACATCCAATTATTATCTTTTTCTGCTTCTTCAATAGTTTTAGGATCAATTTGAGATACAAATGCAAGATGATTATTGATGTTTCTCATTGATGATCTAGTTCTTACTCCTTGAGAAGGATCACCTATAATTAATTCTTTTGGATAATCATAGGCATATCTCCAATCTCTAGAAAGATCCATATCATTATGATTTGCATCAACAACATCAACACTAGGAGAATCATTATCTTTAGCTTCTTGTTCATGATTCGAAGATACATCTATATTCAATTTTTCAATGTCTCTTTCTAAAATGTTTGTATCTTCCTCATTGTTGACCCAATTATTGATTTTGATGATTAATAAAGGAATTGAGTATTTATTTGATTACTAATGGATTTGACAAGTGTTTTAGCACTTAAAAATATTTGATCAATTTAAATGTATTAAGAAATGAGTGTTGAATCAATTGCAAATCTCAAGTTTCAAAGTTTTAGAACCTGGAGTCGACACCTAGAATTCCTGGAGCCGACCCCATGGCCAGTCAAATATTCTTATGATTTTTGATACGGTCCGGAGCTGACACCTAGAGTTTCAGAGCCGACACCCAGAGTTTCGGAGTTGACACTTATAGTGTCTGGAGCCGACTCCGATGCGGGGACAGAACGCTCATTTTTTAAGCATCTTGGAGCCAACACACACAGTATTCTGGAGCCGACACCTGACGATGGCGAGCCGACACCTAACTTTTTCGGAGCCGACTCCTCAACGAACTCAGAACTTTCTATTTTTGGATAAAAGACTTGGAGCCGACACCAGAAAAGTTGGAGCCCACTTCAACCTGTCTGGGATGAAAATTTAAAATGCCAGATCAGCTCTAACGGTAATATTTCCTTTTTACCTAACTTCTAACGGATATATTTGTTTCCAGGTACATTCCAACGGCTAGTTTTCTTCCAAAAATGGATTAAAAGAAATCTATAAGAAGGGGGAGAACACCCGTTTGAAAACAAGAACGAAAAAAAAGAAAAAGAGGGAGAATATCCAAATCAATTTGAGAAGTCTTGAGCCTGAAATCCAAGAGAGAAGTACTCAAATTCAAATCCTTCCACTTCAAAAAGCTCAAAGAAGAATCCAAGGCGTTCAAATTTGAAAAATCAAAGGATTCACAAAAAGGGAAAAAGCTCTGTTTTGAAGATCTTCCAACTTCTCATCTGCAACATTTGCAACGAATCAAAGCTGAGGCCTGATTCAATATCTCCAAAGAGAAGAGGAAAAGAAGAAAAGCTCAAATCCAATCCACTTCAAACAGGCTTTTCTAAACCTTGTTCATTTATTTGAATATTTGCTGATTTAAGGAGCTGTCTTGTATCTTAAACATTATTCTTTCTTGTTTTTGCTGGTTCAATCAGGGGGATTGAACTAGTGGAGGTTGTATACCTTGGGTCAAGCTAGTTTAGCTTGAGTTTAGGGTTTTGTGCTGGTGAGCCCGGAAAATCGGCTGGGTTCGTTGTGATCCCGGGTAAAACAACAAGTTGTGAGTTATGATCTTGGAAAATAACTCGACTGTAATCAAGTCAATTATAGTGTGGACCCAAGTGAATCTTGGGAGTGGACGTAGGTGTTGGATATATCGAACCACTATAAAATCTTTGTGTTTGCCGTGCTTCTATTATCTCTATCTCTATCTCCTTGTTTATTTGCATTGCATTTAATTTCATTTATCTTAAAGCCAATAGTTTTTTAAAAGGTTAAATTTTTTAAAGAACCCAATTCACCCCCCCTCTTGGGTTGCCATCTGGGCCAACAATTGGTATCAGAGCTAGTGCTCATTGAATCTGATCACACGATCAAGAGCTAAAGATCCAAATGACAGCTCAAGTTGGATCTTCATTTGCCGAAGGTCATTCTACAAATAGACCTCCCTTATTTAATGGTTCCAACTATTCATATTGGAAAGCAAGAATGAGGATATTCATTCAAGCTTCTGATTATGAATTGTGGAGTGTTATAATTAATGGACCTAGCACACCCACACACATTGTTGATGGCTCTATTGTTCCTAAGCCCGAAAGGGATTGGAATGATAATGATAGGAAAATGGCTCAGCTCAATGCTAAGGCCATGAATGTCTTGTATTGTTCATTAGATGCAAACGAATTTAATCGTATTTCAACATGTAATTCTGCAAAAGAAATATGGGATAGATTAGAGGTTACTCATGAGGGTACTAATCAAGTAAAGGAATCTAAAATAAATATTCTTGTTCATAAATATGAATTATTTAGCATGGAGCAAACCGAAACTATTGCATGCATGTATACTAGATTCATCGATATTGTAAATGGTTTAAAAAGTCTAGGCAAGACCTATACTAATTCTGAACTTGTTCGCAAAATTCTTAGGTCACTACCAAGGACTTGGGAAGCAAAGTGACTGCAATCCAAGAAGCCAAGGACCTCAACACCTTACCCTTGGAGGAGCTACTTGGATCCCTTATGACCCATGAATTAACCATGAACCAGCACATAGAAGAAGTGAAAAAGAAAAGACTATAGCTCTTAAGGCTGCTGAAAGTGAGGAGAGCTGCAGTGATAATGTTGATAATGATGATGAGACAGCTCTTCTAGCAAGAAAATTCAAAAAATTCATGAGAAGAAAGAGACCCTTCCACAAGAAGAAATCTGGAATTAAGATGGAAGGAGAAAAGAAAAGGAAAGGACAAGGACAAAGAGAAAGACCCCTTGATTTGCTATGAGTGTAAGAAACCGGGCACTTTAGATACGATTGTCCACAATTGAAGAAGACTTACAGAAGAAGAAGAAAGCCTATGTTGCAACCTGGAGTGACAGCGATGAATCCTCTTCAGAGGAAGAACAAAAAGAAGTTGCAAACATTTGCTTTATGGCAAACGACGACAGCGAGGTAAGTTCTGAAAACCCTGTGATGAGCTTGTATTTGATGAATTATTGAAGCTTTCAATGAACTAGTAGATGATTTTAAAGTTTTGAAAAAGAAATACAAATCTTTGAAAAATGATAACTCAATTCTTATTAAAGAAAAGATGATCTTACTAATGAAATTAAAATGCTAAAATCTGAAAAGAAAATTTGACAAAAGAAAGAGAATCAATTTCCAATGAAAATGATAAGCTAAAGAAGGAAGTTGATAAATATAAGAATATTGTTGATAAATTTACTTATAGTTCTGAAAAACTTAATTTATTGTTAAGCAATCAAAGAGCTATATATGATAAAGCTGGTTTAGGATATAGACCTAACTTAAAACAAAAATTTGTCAAAAACTTTTTTAGAAAAGAACAAAATAGAGATAATGTTACATGTCATTATTGTAACAAGAAAGGTCATAAATCCTATGAATGTGATGCAAGAAATAGTAACAAAAAATTAAATAATAAAGGCAAGAAAATATGGGTTCCCAAAGGAACAATCTTTTATGCTACTAACCATGAAGGACCCAAGAAGGCTTGGGTACCTAAATATAAGACTTAATTATTTTTGCAGGAGTGTCTTGCGGCCAAAAGATCAAACGAAAGTGGTATCTCGATAGCGGCTGCTCAAGACACATGACGGGTGACAAGGATCAATTCATCACCCTTGAGAGCAAAAGAGGAGGAGTTGTTACATTTGGTGACAATGGCAAAGGCCAAATCATGGGGTTTGGTAAAATTCAAATAACTCCCTCCACATATATTGAAAATGTCTTATATGTCAATGGTTTGAAACATAATCTAATAAGTATTAGCCAATTATGTGATAAAGGTTTTAAAGTATCATTTGAAGCATCAATCTGCACTGTTTCTAATCCCATTGATAATAGCATTGTTTTTATTGGAAATAGAAATGGCAATGTATACTTGATTGATTTAGACAATTTGTCTACTAGTAATCATTGCTTAGTTGCTAATAATGCTAATATGAATGAGATTGGTTGGTTATGGCATCGTAGATTAGGTCATGCAAGCACACACCTTATTTCAAAATTAATTAAAATGGATTTAGTAAAAGGACTTCCACACTAGATTTTGAAAATAACAAAATTTGTGATGCATGTCAATTTGGAAAACAAACTAGAAATTCTTTCAAAACTAAAAATATTGTTTCCACTTCTAGGCCACTTGAACTACTTCACATGGATCTTTTTGGACCTACTAGAACCACAAGTCTAGGAGGAAAGAAATATGGTCTTGTGATTGTAGATGATTACTCTAGATACACTTGGGTATTGTTTTTAGCTCATAAGGATGAGACCTTTCCATTATTTTTGAAATTCTTCAAGAAGGTCACAAATGAGAAAACAACACCATAGTGTCTCTAAGAAGTGATCATGGCACTGAATTTGAAAATCATTTATTTGAAAACTTTTGCATAGAAAATGGCATTCATCATAATTTTTCAGCACCTAGAACACCACAACAAAATGGAGTAGTTGAAAGAAAAAATAGAACCTTAGAAGACATGGCCCGTACCATGCTATGTGAAAGCAACTTACCAAAATACTTTTGGGCGAAGCTATAAACACGGCATGTTACATTCTTAATAGAGCTTTAATTAGGCCAATCATTAAGAAAACTCCTTATGAACTATGGAATAATAGAAAACCAAACATAAGTTACTTTCATGCATTTGGTTGTAAATGTTTCATTCATAATAATGGTAAAGATAATCTAGGAAAATTTGATGCAAAATCTGATGAAGGCATTTTCTTAGGATATTCAACATCTAGTAAAGCCTATAGAGTGTTTAACAAGAGAAACTTAATTGTAGAAGAATCTATTCATGTAATTTTTGATGAATCTTTAGCATCGAGTTCTGAAAAGATTGATGATGAGGAAGATACAAACATTCTAGAAAGAGAAATTGAAAAATTAAATATAGATGTATCTTCGGATCATGAACAAGAAGCTAAGGATAATGATTCTCCTAACGTTGATGTTGTTGATGCAAATCATAATGATGTAGATCTTCCTAGAGACTGGAGATATGCCTATGGTCATCCTAAAGAATTAATTATAGGTGATCCATCTCAAGGAGTAAGAACTAGATCATCAATGAGAAACATCAATAATCATCTTGCATTTGTATCTCAAATTGAACCTAAAACTATTGAAGAAGCAGAAAAAGATAATAATTGGATGTTAGCTATGCAAGAAGAATTAAATCAATTTACTAGAAATAATGTTTGGACTCTTGTAGATAGACCTAAAGATCACTCTGTTATAGGATCAAAATGGGTATTTAGAAATAAATTAGATGAAAATGGCATAGTAATTAGAAACAAAGCTAGATTAGTTGCAAAAGGATATAATCAAGAAGAAGGAATTGATTTTGATGAAACTTTTGCACCTGTAGCTAGACTAGAAGCAATTAGATTATTACTTGCATTTGCATGTCATATGCATATCAATTTATTTCAAATGGATGTTAAAAGTGCATTTTTAAATGGATTTATAAATGAGGAAGTTTTTGTTGAACAACCACCTGGTTTTGAAGATCATGAATTTCCAAATCATGTTTTTAAATTGCACAAAGCACTATATGGTTTAAAACAAGCACCTAGAGCTTGGTATGAAAGATTAAGTAAATTTCTGATTGAAAATGATTTTACAAGAGGAAATGTTGATAAAAACACTATTTTTGAAAAGAAAAGACAAGGATTTATTAGTAGTACAAATATATGTTGATGATATTGTATTCGGTGCTACTAACAATTTGTTATGTCAAGAATTTGCTAAGTTGATGCAGGGTGAGTTTGAAATGAGCATGATGGGAGAACTCAACTTCTTCCTAGGACTTCAAATCAAGCAAAGCAAAGAAGGAATTTTCATCAATCAAGCCAAATACACAAAAGAACTGCTCAAGAAGTTTGGAATGGAGTCAATCAAACCACTTGGAACTCCTATGAGTCCTTCATGCAAGCTGGACAAAGATGAAGATGGTAAGAAAGTAGATCAAAAAGGTTACAGAGGTATGATCGGATCTCTTCTTTACTTAACAGCTAGTAGACCAGATATAATGTTTGCTGTATGTCTATGCGCTAGATTTCAATCTGAACCTAAAGAATCTCACTTAATTGCTGTAAAAGAATCTTAAGATATTTAAGTGGAACTAAAAATGTAGGTTTATGGTATTCTAGAGACTCAACATTAAACTTGATTGCATATTCTGACTCTGACTATGCTGGATGTAAATTAGATAGAAAAAGCACAAGTGGAGCATGTCAATTCTTAGGTAGTAACTTAATCTCTTGGTTTAGCAAAAAGCAAAATTCGGTTGCATTATCTACTGCTGAAGCAGAATATGTTGCAGCTGGAAGTTGCTGTGCTCAAATCCTTTGGATTAAGAGACAACTTGAAGATTATGGCATAACACTTGATAAAACTCCAATTAGATGTGATAACACAAGTGCAATAAATCTAACTAAAAATCCAATTCAACATTCAAGAACAAAACACATTGAAATTAGATATCACTTTATAAGAGAACATGTAGCTAATAATGAAATTTGTCTTGAATATGTTAATACTGAAGAACAATTAGCTGATATATTTACAAAACCTTTGAGTGAAGAGAGATTTTGTTATCTTAGAGGTGAATTAGGAATATGTGACCCTTTGGATTGATTTTGATACTTTAAGGAATGACTTTCTAGATCTATATTAATTTCTTGATATTCCTTTCATAATTTTAAGGACAAATTATCTAGTCATCTGAGTAACTTGATTCTTCATACTCCAAAATTTTATCAAGATTTTATCAAATTTATTTTGACAAGTTTCAGTTGTTTGAATCTCAATTATTTTTCTCTGAAACTGTCATTGGAGTCGACACCTCAGAATGAGGAGTCGACACCTTTGTCTGTGTCGCTCTCGGTCCCTGACCTTGGAGCCGACACCCGTATAAGTGGAGCCGACTCCAGTTCGAGCGCTGACTGTGTTAGCGATTTGGAGTCGACACCCGACTTTGCGGGAGTCGACACTGGGAATCCAAAATCGATTTATTAGGGCAGAGTCGACACCTCGTCATTTCATAACTCTTCGAATCCTCCACCAAATTCTCCAAAACTCTCTCAAAGCCTCCCCATCTCTAATTCCACTCTATCCAAGCTTTCCTAAGGATCCAATGGCACCTAAGAGGAGAGGTTCGGTGATTGGAGTGCCTATGGTGACCGGAAAAGCTCCGTGAGGCGACCCGTCCGCGAGCCGTCTCCAAGCGAGGATTCCTCCACCGATTCAGACAATCCCAACACCACTTCACCTCAGGTAGATACCCTAGCAGGGAGGGTAATCACAATGGGTAGGAAAGTTGACTTTGAGTTCTTTCAATCCGAGGGTTTTTCGATTGGTAATCAACTCAAGGAGCTTGGATGGGATAGAGTTTGTTCTCTTGATGTTCCTACTTACCCAGCTTTAGTGAAAGAATTTTACTTTAATTTGTCGAGAGGTGATGGTGGTTTAGTGAGCTCTGTTAGAGGCAAACGGATTCATCTTACATTTCAAAAATTAGGCAATCTCTTAAGCATCCCCATTACCGGATTAGCAGCGATGTGCACAGTGAAAGATCAGCGGCCCTATCAAGGATGTTAGGGAGAGATGTTGAAGAATTTGAGGAAATTAGGGCTAACCAGTTGCCCTTGGAATTAAGATTGCTACACAACATTTGCAGCAGAATTTTGTTCCCAAAGACCGGACGTTTTGAGTATGTCTCCGAGCGGGACATTGTTGTGATGGACAGTTTTGACCGGTCAACCTATTAATTTAGCTGCTATGATGATATTCTATATGGCCGAGGCCGGAGGGAAGAGAAGATCGTCACTACCCTATGGCATGGTTTTAACTATGGTATTTAGAAGCCAAGGGGTTGTAATTTTGGACAATGAACCCTCCAAGAACCTGAGACACACTGACTATTACAGTTTGGCCACTTTGCATAGGATGGGATTTGTAAAGGTGAACGGGCAATGGGAAAGGAAAGGTAACTTGGATGAGAGAGCCCCTGAGCCTAGACATTCTGCACCTTGTGAGGCTGGTCCGTCTATGAGGGTTCCCTCACCGCAGCCGAGGAGTCCAGTTCCTATCCCTGTACCTGCTCAAATTCATGTTCAGCATCCTCTTCATCAGTTGGATTTTCAGACCTTCAAATGGAGCAACTCAAAGGATTGCTTGCTGCTCAGAAGGATGAACTGAAGACTGAGTTTGACAATCATTTTATGAATCTTAAAGAAACACTTTATTCCTTAGATGATCGAATTACCAAAATAGAATCTTCTCTTAGCTCTTCTACTGGATCTTTAAGTAGTGATTTGAAGAATATATTTGAAGAACTTAAAGACATATGTGGAGATTCTAAGACCTATTCAAAGTGCAATGCAGAGCTTCAAGATAAAATCATGACTGCTTGCTCTTTTGTTGATAGAAGGTTGAAAGAATTTGTAGCCACTCAGAGTGATGGAATGCATAAGATTCTAGATCATTTGACAAGAATCATTAGAACCAACTTGTAGTTTTTATGTTGTTTAATGTCTTGATGTAATGAAAGTTTAGTTTTTGATGTAATGAAGTTTAAACGTTGATGTAATGAAAGTATAGTTTCTTTCTTTTTGTAACACTTGACTTCAATGAAATGAAATTATCTTTTGATCTATCAATTTATCTTTTGACTTAACTTTTCTTTATCTTTTTGTTGATTACAAAAAAGGGGAGAAAGTTATGTCGTATATGCATTGATTAGTTATGCTTTAATTGTCGTATATGCATTGATTAGTTATGCTTTAATTGGCATTTATTTAATTAGTATCAAATATGAAGAACAATTGATAAATATGTAAAGCAATAAGGAGATACAATTGATAATTTGAACTTCACAGGGGAGCTACCTTATTCAGGGGGAGCTTGCTTGTGAGGATCACTTTGTTGAAAATTTTAATTTAAGAATACTTTGCATATACTCAATGTTTTTATAATCATCAAAAAGGGGGAGATTGTTGACCCAATTATTGATTTTGATGATTAATAAAGGAATTGAGTATATTTATTTGATTACTAATGGATTTGACAAGTGTTTCAGCACTTAAAAATATTTGATCGATTTAAATATATTAAGAAATTAGTGTTGAATCAATTGCAAATCTCAAGTTTCAAAGTTTCAGAACCTGGAGTCGACACCTAGAATTCCTGGAGCCGACCCCATGGCCAGTCAAATATTCTTATGATTTTTTTATACGGTCCGGAGCCGACACCTAGAGTTTCGGAGCGACACCCAGAGTTTCGGAGTCGACACTTACAGTGTCTGGAGCCGACTCCGATGCGGGGACAGAACGCTTATTTTTGAGCATCTTGGAGCCACACACACAATATTCTGGAGCCGACACCTGACGATGGCGAGCCGACACCTAACTTTTTCGGAGCCGACTCCTCAACGAACTCAGAACTTTCTATTTTTGGATAAACGACTTGGAGCTGACACCTAAAAGTTGGAGCTGACTCCAACCTGTCTGGGATAAAATTTAAATGTCATATCAGCTCTAACGGTAATATTTCCTTTTTACCTAACTTCTAACGTATATATTTTGTTTCCAGGTACATTCCAATGGCTAGTTTTCTTCCAAAAACGGATTAAAAGAAATCTATAAGAAGGAGGAGAACACCCGTTTGAAAAAAGAATGAAAAAAAAAGAAAAAGAGGGAGAATATCCAAATCAAAAATCCGAGAAGTCTTGAGCCTAAAATCTAAGAGAGAAGTACTCAAATTCAAATCCTTCCACTTCAAAAAGCTCAAAGAAGAATCCAAGGCGTTCAAAGTTTGAAAAATCAAAGGATTCACAAAAAGGGAAAAAGCTCTGTTTTGAAGATCTTCCAACTTCTCATCTGCAACATTTGCAACGAATCAAAGCTGAGGCCTGATTCAACATCTCCAAAGAGAAGAGGAAAAGAAGAAAGAAAAAAGCTCAAATCCAATCCACTTCAAACAGGCTTTTCTAAACCTTGTTCATTTATTTGAATATTTGCTCATTTAAGGAGCTGTCTTGTATCTTAAACATTATTCTTTCTTGTTTTGCTGGTTCAATCAGGGGGATTGAACTAGTGGAGGTTGTATACCTCGGGTCAAGCTAGTTTAGCTTGAGTTTAGGGTTTTGTGCTAGTGAGCCCGGAAAATCGGCTGGGTTCGTTGTGATCCCGGGTAAAACAACAAGTTGTGAGTTGTGATCTTGGAAAACAACTCGACTGTAATCAAGTCGATTATAGTGTGGACCCAAGTGAATCTTGGGAGTGGACGTAGGTGTTGGATACACCGAACCACTATAAAATCTTTGTGTTTGCCGTGCTTCTATTATCTCTATCTCTATCTCCTTGTTTATTTGCATTGCATTTAATTTCATTTATCTTAAAGCCAATAGTTTTTTAAAAGGTTAAATTTTTTAAAGAACCCAATTCACCCCCCCCCCCCCCTCTTGGGTTGCCATCTAGGCCAACACTCATCATCAATCTTTCTGGAACTCAATGCTAAAGATTCATCAAAGATTATGAATAGATTATTCTACAATTAAGTTTCTCTGTTAAATACTCTATAGGCTTTACTAGATGTTGAATATCCTAAGAAAATGCCTTCGTCAAATTTTGTATCAAATTTTCCTAGATTATCTTTACCATTATTATGAATGAAACATTTACAACCAAATGCATGAAAGTAACTTATGTTTGGTTTTCTATTATTCCATAGTTCATAAGGAGTTTTCTTAATGATTGGCCTAATTAAAGCTCTATTAAGAATGTAACATGCCGTGTTTATAGCTTCTGCCCAAAAGTATTTTGGTAAGTTGCTTTCAAGGAGTCTTTCTCTTTGTCCTTGTCCTTTTCTTTTTCTTTTTCTCCTTCCATTTTAATTCCAGATTTCTTCTTGTGGAAGGGTCTCTTTCTTCTCATGAATTTTTTTGAACTTCCTAGCTAGAAGAGCTGTCTCATCATCATCATCATCATTATCACTGTAGCTCTCCTCACTTTCTGCAGCCTTAAGAGCTATAGTCTTTTTCTTCTTAACATCTTCCTCTATGTGCTACTTCATGGTTAGCTCATGGGTCATTAGAGATCCAAGTAGCTCCTCCAAGGGTAAAGTGTTGAGGTCCTTGGCTTCTTGGATTGCTGTCACTTTTGCTTCTCAAGTCCTTGGTAGTGACCTAAGAATTTTGCGAACAAGTTCAGAGTTAGTATAGGTCTTGCCTAGACTTTTCAAACCATTTACAATATCGGTGAATCTAGTATACATGCATGCTATAGTTTCAGTTGCTCCATGCTAAATAATTCATATTTATGAACAAGAATATTTATCTTAGATTCTTTAACTTGGTTTGTACCCTCATGGGTAACTTCTAATCTATCCCATATCTCTTTTGCAGAATTACATGTAGATATACGATTAAATTCGTTTGCATCTAAGGAACAATATAAGACATTCATGGCCTTAACATTGAGCTGAGCCATTTTCCTATCATTATCATTCCAATCCCTTTCGGGCTTAGGAACAATAGAGCCATCAACAATGTGTGTGGGTGTGCTAGGTCCATTAATTATAACACTCCACAATTCATAATCAAAAGCTTGAATGAATATCCTCATTCTTGCTTTCCAATATGAATAGTTGGAACCATTAAACAAGGGAGGTCTATTTGTAGAATGACCTTCGGCAAATGAAGATCCAACTTGAGCTGCCATTTGGATCTTTTGCTCTTGATCGTGTGATCAAATAAACAATGAGCACTAGCTCTGATACCAATTGTTGGCCCAGATGGCAACCCAAGAGGGGGGGGTGAATTGGGTTCTTTAAAAAAATTTAACCCTTTTAAAAAAAAACTATTGGCTTTGAGATAGATGAAATTAAATGCAATGTGAATATGAAGCACAAACAAGGAGATAGAGATAGAGATAATCGAAGCACGGCAAACACACAGATTTTATAGTGGTTCGGTGTATCCAACACCTACGTCCACTCCCAAGATTCACTTGGGTCCACACTATAATCTTCTTGATTACAGTCGAGTTGTTTTCCAAGATCACAACTCATAACTTGTTGTTTCCTAGGGATCACAACGAACCCAGCCGGTTTTTCGGCTCACCAGCACAAAACCCTAAACTCAAGCTAATCTAGCTTGACCCGAGGTATACAACCTCCACTAGTTCAATCTCCTTGATAGAACTAGCACAAACAAGAAAGAATAGTATTTTTCAAAATACAAAGCTCCTCAAATGAGCAAATATTCAAAATAAATGAATAGGGTTAGAAAAGCCTGTTTGAAGTAGATTGAATTTGAGCTTTTCTTCTTTTCTTCTTTTCCTCTTCTCTTTGGAGATGTTGAATTAGGCCTCAGCTTTGATTTGTTGCAAATGTTGCAGATGAGAAGTTGAAAAATCTTTAAAACAGAGCTTCTTCTTCCTTTTTGAGAATCCTCCAATTTTTCAAGTTTGAATGCCTTGGATTCCTCTTTGAGCTTTTTGGAGTGGAAAGATTTGAGTTTGAATACTTTTCTCTTGGATTTCAGGCTCAAGACTTCTCGGATTTTTGATTTGAATATTTCTCTATTTTTTATTTTTTTTTCTTTTCTCTCTTTTCAAAATGAACACTCTTCCCCCTTTTATAGATTTTGTTAATCTGTTTTTGGGAAGAAACTAGCTGTTGGAGTGTACCTGGAAACAAATATATCTGTTAGAAGTTAGGTAAAAAGAAAATATTACCGTTAGAGCTGATCTGGTATTTTAAAATTTTATCCCAGATAGGTTGGAGTCGGCTCCAACTTTTTAGGTGTCGGCTCCAAGTCGTTTATCCAAAAATAGAAAGTTCTGAGTTCGTCGAGGAGTCGGCTCCAAAAAAGTTAGGTGTCGGCTCGCCATCGTCAGGTGTCGGCTCCAAAAGACTATGTGTGTCGGCTCCAAGATGCTAAAAAAATAAGCGTTCTGTCCCCGCATCGGAGTCAGCTCCAGACACTGTAAGTGTCGACTCCAAAACTCAGGGTGTCGGCTCCAAAACTCTAGGTATCGGCTCCGGACCGTATCAAAAATCAGAAGAATATTTGACTGGCCATGGGGTCGGCTCCATGATTCCTAGGTGTCGACTCTAGGTCCTGGAACTTTGAAACTTATGATTTTCAATTGATTCAAAACACGTTTCTTAATACCTTTATATCGATCAAATATTTTTAACCCTTGAAACACTTGTCAAATCTATTAGTAATCAAGTAATATACTCAATTCCTTATTAATCATCAAAATCAATAATTGGGTCAACACATTCCCACAAGATGTGACTTATCAGGATCATCCATCGCATGTGGTATGATGATGGATCATCATTGTTGGTATCAGCTACCATAACATTTGCTTTGCTATCCTGTCTATAGCGGGCTGGGGTTCTGATAATCCTTCCACTCCGTCTAGGTACCATAATATCCTGACTAGAAGCTATGATTTTTCTTCCCTAATTTCAACAACTTTGTTGATTGAGTGGTGATCTGATCTTTGAGCAACTCTTCGAGTACAACTTTACTTCGAGGTATGAATTTATGCATATAATCATTTTCAAGAAAAGTGGCATTTATCGACACAAACACCTTCTTTTCTTGTGGACTATAAAATAAACCTCCTCTAGTACCCTTTGGGTAGCCAACGAATAGACATACTTCTGTTCATGGTTCTAGCTTCCCAAATTTGCCCTTAAGAACATGAACTGGACACCACCATATGCGAAAATGATGCAAACTCAGTTTATGCCCGTTCCACATCTCTAAGAGTGTCTTGGATACAGATTTAGACGGTACAACATTCAAAATGTGCATTGCCATCTATAAGGTGTATCCCCAAAATAATATCGGTAGTGAGGAATAACTAATCATTGATCAGATCATATTTAATAATGTCTGATTTCTCCATTCTGCAATACCATTTTGCTGTGGAGTTTCCGGAGCTCTGAGCTGTAAAATAATTCCATGCTCAATAAGGTAATCCTTGAATTCTATATCAAGGTAGTCTCCACCTCGATCTGATCGCAATGTTTACCTGGTTATTTTTTAACTTCTGCTCAAAATTTTTGAAACTTTCCAAAAGTCTCAAACTTTCTTTGCATTAGGTAAACAAAACCATATCTTGAGTAATCATCAACGAAAATGACAAAGTACTCATAACCACCTTTAGCTTGTACATTGAATAGTCCACACACATTCGAATGTACTAGCTCTAGTGATTCATTAGCCCTTTGTCCCTTTGCAGAGAAAGGTCTTTTGATCATTTTACTTTCTAAATAGGACTCACAGATAGAAAGAGTGCCAACACTTAGCTCTCTCATAGGACCATCCTATACAAGTCTGTTTATCCTATCAAGGTTAATGTGATCAAGCCTAAGATGCCATGGATGTGTTTCATTATCACTGTTTATTACCTTTTGTCTTTTGTTAGACCTAGAATTAGCTCCTTAAACAGTTCGGTATTGTAAGAAACATTTTGTACAAGGCGATAAAATATATAACCCATCGACTAAACATCCATGACAAATTTTAAGACCATTTCTTGAAACTGAAATAACATTTCCATTAAATGAAATTCCATAACATTGTTCATGAAGTTTAGAAACTGAAATCAAATTTCTAGAAAAGTTTGAAATGAAATAAACATTATTTAGAATAATAAAATTCTCTCCAAACGAAAGACGGGCTATTCCAACTGCCTTAGCCAATACCGTAGCCCCATTGCCAACCTTTATTGTCAACTCACCATCAGAAGCTCTCTCGAAGAACTAAGGAGTTGCATAGAAGAACAAACATAATTTGTCGCCCTGAATCAATTATCCAGGAGGATGTATCAACCTCTACTAGACAAGCTTCAATTACAAGTAAATCATATTTACTGTTTTTCTTCTTTTCTTTTAACTCCGCCAAATACTTAGGGCAATTCTCTTCCAATGCCCTTCCACATTACAGTGAAAGCATTTTTCCTTTGGCTTCTTCTTTTTTATTTGGTTGGTGGCAAC
The DNA here is from genome assembly GCA_900491605.1 of Calamus simplicifolius. Classification (NCBI taxonomy): domain Eukaryota; kingdom Viridiplantae; phylum Streptophyta; class Magnoliopsida; order Arecales; family Arecaceae; genus Calamus; species Calamus simplicifolius. Next base: position 534,156 of record UESW01004329.1, on the reverse strand, counting down.
TTTTTGCTTGTCATAATGTTCTCTAACATTACGACTAATAGCGAGGTTAGCTCAGTGATACCAAATTTGATGTTCTCAACAGTTAAAATGTTGTCAAGATCATATTTTTATTTGGGATAGTTTTTCTTAGTTAGGGTATTGCTAGAAAGCAGAAAAGTAATGGAATTGTTCAAAGCCATTTTATGAAAAATTAGTCAAGATAAATGTTTAAAGTTTTTGGAATAAAGATTTCAAAAAATAATTGAACAATTTAGAAAAAATACAAGAAAAACTCATATTCTATTTCTTCGATAATTCAACTAGCCATATACAAGCCTGCCGCCATAGGGTAGGTCAGCTTACACACTTAGTTAAACCGACACTCTTCTCGATTAATAAGTATGTTTCTGAAATAACTCCTTATTTCCATACTAATTAACTACCGAATTATAAAAGGTTTGATCAAAGATATAATCAACACATTTGATCTCATATCTTTATGAGTAAGACCCATCATTTCAAATTTCTAGACTTAACCCAAGCGTGCAGCCGTAGAGTAGGTCAAGCTTGAAATATATTTAGAAATTCTATCCTAAGAGATCTAGCCTTGTTAATGACTTGAACGGACATCACCCATACGGGAATGAAATCAAAGCGCCTCGAGACGTCGTTCAACTCTCACGGTGCTAAACCAATGATGAAGACCAACGAATTTATTAATTACTCATTATTCAAGTGGAATTGTATTTTATTATATAAAGATAACCTTTTATCTCTGTGAATTAAATTCAATAACCTTTAAATCTTGTCATCAAATTTAATCTATAAATTTAATTCTCTCAAGAATTGAATTCTTGTAAATATTTAAGATAACTATTATCTTTTTAAAAATTAATATCAAAAAATTTAATAATCATATTATTAAAATTTAATATCACATTAACTTTTAAAATTAATTTCTATATAAAGAATCATATTCTTGTTATTTATGAAATTAAATAAATCAGTCTTAGATTTAATAATCTTATTATTAAATTAATATCATATATTAACTTAACCTAACACTATTTTTAATTTCATAACTTTATTTAAGAATCAAATTCTTAATATTATAATTTCCAAACCACCCATTTAAAAACCTCTTTTTAAATATGTTTAGAATCATAATAATATTATCTTTGTTCATTAAATAAGACCCTATACATGATTAGTCAAATAGTCCTAATCGATAGCTTACAGGAAAGGCCGATGGGTCACAAGCGAACACACAGTATCGGTCTCTTAGATGAAGTTATCACATAAGTATTCAACTTTTCATAATTATATAAATTGTTATTCATTAAATTTATTTTAAACATTTTACGAAGAAATTTTATGAAACCTATAATATTTTGTGAAAAATTCTATTGGGTGCATTATCCACATGTCCTAGTCTAATTTCTCAAACTAGAATAAAACAATAAATAATGCAATAAGAGTCATATGTTATGATGCATAGGATGAGTATCTCTAATTTCTATATAGTATGTTAAAAATAATTTATTAAATAAATTATTCTATTTTAATGAACATGGGTCTTGGGTCACGCTCAACATTTTAGGCCAATTTCTATGACCAACCTTTTTATGATCAAACTGTTTGAAATGAGTTTAAACCAATTTGCTTCAAAAGCCAAGGCTTAAAAGTTCAATTGGCTTCAAAAACTAAGGCTCAACCAAACTGATTTTGTTTGAATTTTCTTCCACCAAAGCGTTTCTACTCAAGCGAAGAACAGGGGAGGATACACCCGTATTTGCGTCCAAGTCGAGCTTCATTCTCCTCTCCGGCAGGGGTCTCGTGTGAGGGGAATGAATGGCCCGTTCTGGCAACAGTTTGTATTCGAGCAGCTGGAAGGTATCTGTTAGCGCTGTGGCTCGCTTCATCTCTCCGGCATCTGCTCCTCTCCGACCAGGCATGCCTCTGATTCATCGATTGAGGCTTCCCTATTGGTGCATGGATGTCTGTTGTCCGGCAACGTAAGGTGTCTAAGGGGTCTCAGGCAAAAGGCAGGGAGAAGGTGCAGACGGGGGCGATTCCAGTTTCCTCTGGCCCTCGACCGAGCTCGTCGAATGTGGCCTCTGCTTCGGGGGTGAAGGGTGGTCTACTCAGTTGAAGATGGCTCACCGGAGAAGAACAAGAGGCCATAAGGAGGAAGCTATGCAGGCTGGGAGCTCCAGTCGATTTCCAAGGGCTAAGGCTAAGGAAGCTACAGTGGCTGTTAATGAATTGAAGGTCTCAGAGCATGCCGGTTCCAAGGAGGGTGTGCCGGTTTCAGCAGTGCTTCAGCAGTCTAAAGCATTTATCTCCAAATCCATGCTTTCTAATCCTTTTTGCTTCTTTGGATTCGGAATCTGGTGGAGTTATCCTTTTGGGGAGTAGGGATGCTTGCCCGGGTCCCCTAAAGCGGGCTCATCCGGCGGAGCATCAGGCCCCCCGGCTAATATCCAAAATGGACAAAAAGAAAGGAAAAGGAGATGCCTCCTTCTCTAAAGTTAAACTAGTCCAAGTTCATGAGATGTAGCATTTGAATGTTGATTTAGGATCCTCAGTGGTGCAGCAGCCTAAGGGTTCGGTGGGGGAGAAGGCCCAGCCCATAATGGCTAGGCTCTTCCAGGAGGAATCAAACCCTATTAGATATGGTTCGGTCCATGATGGGTTTTGCTAGTTTGCCTATCTCCTTTTGGGACTATGCACTTGAGTCGGCCTGTTACATTCTTAACAGGGTCCCTAGTAAATTGTTGCTAAAACTCCATATGAGATATGGACGGGGCGTAAGCCGGTGCTCACACACCTTAGGGTCTGGGGGTGTCCAGCTTATGTCAAGAGATTATTGACAGACAAGCTAGGACCAAGGTCTGACAAATGCCTCTTTGTTGGATATCCTAAGGAGTCTAAAGGATACTACTTCTACCAAACTGAAGAGCAAAAGTTGTTCGTCAGTATGAGAGCCACCTTTTTAGAAAAGGAGTATCTTACTGGAAGTGCTAAGGCTAATGTTGAACTTAATGAAGTTCGACAAGGAGAAGTACCTTTACACTCAGAAACCGCTATGGAACCGGCTTTGAATGGTTCAAACCCGGTGCCCGCTGAGGTACCATTAAGGAGATCTGGTAGAGTACCACATCAGTCGGACAGATACTTCGGTTTCTTGGTCCGTGACGGGGATCCCATCGAACTCGATGAGAACGATGAAGACCCAATCACCTATATGGATGCGCTGCAGAGATCTGACTCTGAGAAATGGCTAGATGCCATGAAGTCTAAAATGGAATCCATGGAGATCAATAGTGTATGGACACTAGTTGATCCACCTGAAGGGGTAAAACCCATAGGGTGTAAATGGATTTTCAAGAGGAAACGGGGTGCAGATGGAAGGTGGAGACCTATAAAGCCCGTCTGGTTGCTAAGGGGTATAGTCAGCGTTATGGTATTGACTATGACGAGATTTTTTTCCCTGTAGCAATGCTCAAGTCAATTCGGATTATGCTTGCTCTAGCTGCACATTTTGACTATGAGATCTGGCAAATGGATGTCCGAACGGCTTTTCTAAATGGAGAGCTCGAAGAGGAGGTGTATATGATACAACCTGAAGGGTTCACATCCACAGACGAGTCAAAAGTATGCAGGCTTCATAAGTCCATCTATGGACTCAAGCAAGCTTCTCGGAGTTGGAATAAATGTTTTGATAAATGTATCAAGACTTATGGCTTCATTAAGAACAGAGAAGAACCCTGCGTGTATAAGTGGGCAAATGGTTCCATAGTTGTATTTCTTGTACTGTATGTGGATGACATTCTCTTGATTGGGAATGACATCCCTGCACTACAGGGAATAAAGGTTTGGTTGCTGTCTCAGTTCTCCATGAAAGACCTGGGAGAAGCTTCTTACATCCTAGGGATGAAGATCTATAGAGATAGATCTAAGAAGTTGCTGGGATTGTCCCAGTCAAAGTACATTGAGACTGTGCTGAAGAGATTCAGCATGGATAATTCAAAAAGGGGCTATCTTCCGATAGGCCATGGGAATTACTCTCTCCAAGAAGGATTGTAGCGACAACTCCTGAGGAGAGAGAGTACATGAGTAGAATTCTGTATGATCCTCAACAGTGGGTTCTATCATATATGCTATGAGCATGTAGCAAGACCAGACGTAGCACAGCTCACTAGGAGATAGTGAGATAGGGCTGACCCTAAAGTCTAGGACCACAAGGTGAAGTACATTGGAAGTGTTGTTAAAAACCAATCCTTAAGTATATTGAGAAATACATATAGTTTATCTTCCAGTAGAATTCCAATGTTGAGTAACTCATTTAGTTGGAGAACCTGACGTAATAAAATGTCATAGTGTGGGTACACTGTACATTCACTGAACAGTTCATCTCAGTGCTCAACTGAGAAAGGCAATGGGTATAAGTGTCCCTTTGACATGAGACTATCATGTTGACTTGATAAGCAACTCACTGTACTTAGGCACTGGACCACCCGGATTTCTAATCCGGTGACGGAAGGTTGCTGGGTGCAGTCAAGTACTTATTGGGTCAGTGATGAGTCAAGATGGGATTGTCCACTCTAAGTGTTAGAGAGAGTGCTCGAACTATGTTTCAATTTAGCAAAACTTGGCCAAGGTAATCTTTGCGAGGTGTCACAAGATTCATTGCATTGAAACATACTTGGGTGATTTACTCGGAGTTGGCAGTTAACTCCGTATTCGCCCAGAGTACTAGGACAAGGGGATGAATTATGCGGCAACCATAGCCTGGGTTCCAGAATGTTTGCCTTGTGCAAATTCGATCTATCCGGACGTCGGGAACCATGGCTAGATGGTCACATCGATTAGTATAGGAAGCGTTCCTGTGCTACCGGCTTAGGTTTGAACCTATGGAGTCACGCACATAGTCGGATGACTTGTACGCAGGCGTGATCACTGATTTGAGTGGGACTCAATCAGATGGGTCATACGGGGTTCGTTCTGGCTATGTCTAGCTAGCTCTAGACATTAGCGGCAGCACCTACTTCGAGGGTGATTTGAGTTAGTCAGTAACTCAAATAGAATTTTGGGATACGATATGAATCTGGAATAAAGTTAATTTGAACCATGGACCAATGGTTGGTCTGATAACAGAGTGGTTTGGATCCGGGTTCGAAGTGGTTCGATCCGGATATCCAATAGAGCCTCTGAAAGTTTATTTATGAATTTTGAATTCATAAATCACTTCGGATTGGAGCTCGGCAAGGCACAATATGAAGTATGGTTCAAGAGCTACGAGTAGCTTCTTTCGGATTTGAATTTGGATTTCAAACGGAATTGATTGGATCAATTAACTTTAATTGATAATATCTTTCATTCGTCATCATCCACTTGTTATAACAGCCTGGGAATGGAGTTATTGATTATGTTACGGGAGGATGCTCAAAGGTCATGTCACTCTTGTTTCCTCTTAGGCTCGCCGTTTGAGGGTCGCATTGATGAGGTGACTGTAGACTTAATGCCATGATGGGATTCATGTAATGGCATTTTAAAGAGCTCTTTCACATTTTTTTTTATTGTGAAATTTTTCATCGGATATAAAAGGTTACGATGTGAATAAAAAAGGGTGAACAGGTAAAAAAAAAAGGACAGAGACTTTTCCGTGAAAGCTAATCTTCTGCAATCACAGAAAGTCTGTCCAAGAGAGTCTCCAATTGGAGATTGTCTCCTTGGGAGAAGAGTTCTCCATTGTTCAAGAATTTTACCTCCTGTCTGCATTCATCAGGCGTGCGTGATATAGAGGAGCGGCGCATGCAGCTCTTGCAAGGCACGAAGGGGAACTTCTCTCTGCAGATCGGATCTGCTACCTTCGTTATCAACAGCTTCCGCAATGAGAGGTACTGTTTTAAACTTAAATAAATAATCTTAAATTTTAGATATGTTAATTTGCTTTAATTAATATTTAACATGAATATTAAAACCGATTTACATGCTTTCCACCTTGAGATCCTGTGCATAGGAAAAACTATTTTTTTCCCTTCAGAAGGGTCACTGGCATAGCTAATATCACTGAATTTAGGGATTTCATCAGTTTGGTTGGCCTTCTAGATTTGGGGTTCTCGGGGCCTTAATTTACCTGGTGTAATAATCGCTAGGGTTCAGCTCGTGTTTGGGAGAGGCTAGATAGAGCTTTGGCTTCGGATCAGTGGCTTCAGAAGTTCCCTTCTGCTTCTGTTACTCATCTTCCGAGGATAGCTTCTGATCACTGCCCCATTCTTATCTCTACAAAGTTTGATCTTTATCAGAAGAGGCAATTCAGATTTGAGCAGTTTTGGACTTCATATATGGCTGCCCGATCTATCATTTCCCAGGTCTGGCATACCCCTATCCGGGGCAATGTTATCTATCGTCTTTCTTGCGTCTTTTGTTGGCTAAACGTAGGCTGGCCAGATGGAATAGAGTGAAGGTTGGTGATCTGATCAGGCAGGTGGAATAACTTGAAGCTGATATTAGTTTCTTGCAGACTAAGGAGGATCAGGAGGGTTTTCTTGGGATCTCTGACCTGTCTGCTCTTCGGGCTAAGCTAGCTTTGCATCACTCTTTGCTTGTTCAGCAGGAGATCTATTGGAGGCAATGGTCTAGGATCCAGTGGATTCGTGAAGGGGATCGTAATACTAGATTCTTCCACCAGACTACTCTGAAGCGGCGTGCTGCTAACAGGATCTGTAGACTAGCCAATGATTTGGGGGACTATTATGAGGATTTTCCTTCTATTCGGGATCAGCTCCTACACTTCTTTCAGGCTAGATGGTCAGAGTCCTCTGGCCTTGGCTCTCCGGTCATCCAGGTCCCTGACTATAGGAAGGTTTCTTCCCTGGAGAACGAAATGCTAATTAGACCTATCACAGCTGATGAGATTCATCTGGCCCTGTGGGAGCTCGGGCAGGATAAGGCCCCGGGGCCTGATGGCTTTCCGCCATTCTTCTATCATCATTATTGGGACATTGTCGGTCAGGAGGTGACTCAGGCTATCCTTTAAGTATTTCAAGCCAAGGCCATCCCTGTGGAATGGAATTGTACTCTTATTACCCTAGTGCCCAAATGTAATGATGCTTCCCTCCCACAGCATTTTAGGCCTATCAGTCTCTGCACTACTTTATATAAGGTTTGTGCTCGTCTGCTTGCTGTCCGCCTTCGCTTGGTAATGCCTCGCCTTATAGCAGTGGAGCAGGGGGCATTTATTAAAGGGTGCAGTATTTCGGACACTGTCCTCATTGCTCAGGAGTTTATGTATGATCTTCAGAGAGCTCTGGCCAGGCAGTCCCTTATGGCTGTCAAGCTGGATATAGAGAGGGCCTATGATAGACTTAGTTGGACTTTCCTCTACCACTCCTTACAAGAGTTTGGTTTTGATGATCATTTTATCGATTGGATTATGGCTTGCATTCTGAGGCCTTCTTTCTCGCTGATCATTAATGGTAGTCTGACTGAATTTTTTTACTCTTCGGTAGGCCTGCATCAGGGATGCCCTTTATCCCCTCTGCTGTTTATTTTGGTGGCAAATGATCTTTCTCGTGCCTTCTATCAGGCTCAGGCTGATCATAGTAGTGTCCCTTTTACGACCTGTCCTTCGGGTCCTATGATCTCTCATTTATTCTTTGCTGATGATTGTATTTTACTGGGGAGGGCTACCTCAACCAATGCTTCTTCCTTTGCTAACATCATCCAACGCTACTGTCAGGCCTCGGGTCAGAAGGTCAATGCATCCAAGTCTTCTATCAGCTTCAGTCTAAAGACCTCTAGAGCTACCAGGGAAGCTATCGTTCATAGGTTGGGCATCTCATATCAGACTGACCGCTTTCAGTATCTGGGGGTTCCTATGGCAGGCAGATATCCCCGCTGTGCTGACTATGCTGATCTTGAGCTGAGGGTCCGTCATCGTTTTGAGGGGTGGCAGGTTATGGATTTGTCTATGATGGCTAGGGTCACTATTATCCGAGCGATTCTCTCCTCTCTTCCTATATCTTCTTTCCAATGCTGCCATCCCGATCACTTGTCTCAGAAGAATTGAGAGATGCTTTAGGGATTTTCTTTGGGCCTCAATGCAGGATGGGCATGGTATTCACCTTATGTCTTGGGAGAGGGTTTGTATGCCGATCCAGGAGGGTGGTCTTGGGATTCAGTCTTTAACTGTCAGAAGGGAGGCCCTTTTAGCCAAGCATGCCTCGCGGTTCATTCTGGAGCCGCAGAGTCTATGGAGTTCTTTTATGCGAGCGAGATATGGTGATTGGACTTCCTCCTCGCATATGCAGTCTTCTCATCGGCATTCTCCCTTCTGGAAGGAGGTTTGTCGTTATGGTAGCTCCATTATGGAAAATACTTCATGGATGATTGGTGATGGCTCTTCCGTTGAGGTTATTCAGGATACCTGGATCTCTGACATTCCTCTATCTCGATGGCCCTCCTTTGTTAGTATTGATGTCCCTACTAGTATGAGAGTGAAGGAGTTGATCTCTTCTGATCCTTCCTCTTGGCATGGCCCTCTGGTGTCCCGATTCTTTGGAGAGGAGCTTGGTCGTCAGATTCTGTCTATTCTGATTACCCTGGGTATTACCTCGGATTGTAGACTTTGACGGAGATCATGTCTTCCTAGGGGCCCCACGAAGGATCTTGTGAAGATTTTCAGGCCTCAGTCTCAGGGGCAGATGGATGCTGCGTGGATCTAGAAGCTTCCCATCCTTCCCAAGGTTCAGCTCTTCATTTGGAAGCTTATGTGGGAATGCCTTCCTACTTGTGCTATGCTTGTGAGGAGGGGCCTGCCTATCCAGCCTATATGTCCGCTATGTGGTTTGGAGGAGGAGTCTGCTGTTCACGCCATCTTTTCATGTCCTAGAGTGGGACGGATTTGGCAGTCAGTTAGCTATTATTGTAGATTGGATCATACGGCTTCTCAGTGTTCCCTCTTCTTAGATGACCTCCGGAAGGCCTTCCAGTACAAATGTGCTCTATGGGCTTCTACAGCTTATCAGATCTGATTGACTAGGAACCAGAGTATTTTTACATATGTTGGTATATCTTTACAAAGGATCATATGGAAAATTAGATCCCTGGTGTCGGATTGTGCCCATGGCTTCTATTCAGGTGGTTTTGACTCCTCTGGCCTCTGGGGTTCCCCTGCTGCTTCGGTAGCGAACCAGCATATGGTTTTCATTTTTTGGGAACCCCCTTCATGGTTTGTCAAAATCAACTTTGATGGTAGCGTACGCGGAAGATTAGCGGGATCTACTTTGTCATCCGCGGGCCGAAGGGCGATCTTTTGGCGGCAGGAGGGTTTGGTAGTCTGTACTCCTCTGTCCCAATGACTGAGCTCTATGCTGCTTGGGATGGCATTTCTTTTGTCGTTCGGTCTCTTCTAGCTCAAAACCTCATTATCGAGGGTGACTCTATGATTGTTATCCGATGGCTGCGTAGGGATCATGGCTCCCATGCTCCTGCTATTCCGCTCTTAGATGATATCTGAAATATGTTGAGGGAGGCCCAAGGTGTTCAGATCTGTCATTCTTATCGGGAAGCTAAGGGTGATCCCTGCCTTTTTGTTATTCAGCAAATTTTGTATTATGATGTTTAAAAACTGACTCATACACAAGTTGTATAATCGTTCGGTTATATAAAAAAAATAATAATAACTCCCAAAATAATTCTCAGCAATGCGGCAATAATTCAAGCGCAGGCCGGGCAAACTGGTCATTTCATATAAACCCGAGGCGGCAATGGCGATCTCCTCCCGGATTTCCACGCGAGACCGAAAGCCAAGGAACCTGTTGCGGATGCGAAGGCCTTTGGTGAGCCCGATTGCATAAACCCGAAGGAATCTGTTGGGTCCGCGACTCATTAAGCACTCTTACCGTTTCCCGTCCCAACTAGTTGTTGACAAATGCAGTGGTATTTATTCCGAAAAGTGTAAGGTACAAATCTCTTAACCAATCGCTTAAAGGAAAAGACTTTGTACACCGCCTCTGATGCAGCAAATTTTATATGGGCTGCATCGCTCCTTTCTATTGGTCCACATAGATCCTATGTGGCCTGATATAATGGGATAGAATAGTAGAAGAATAATGTTACTTTTTGATCGTACATCCATTAAAAGTCGTTCAGCCTTTCACCATTGATGTGAAGACGAAAATGCCCTTTCCCTCCAGCCTACTTCAACCCGTCATCTTATTTGGATTTGCTGATAAAAAATCGTAAGGTTCTAGCCTGGAAGAAGAGTATCCGAAGGAGTGGCAAATCTCTACCAGACGACATCCTTGCACGCATTCAAGAGAACAAGATTCCCATTGTCGCGGAGACTGGCTGAAGCGACGGAGGAGTTGAGTGTTGCTGCTCCAGACCTCAGCTTCCTTCGAAGAGTTGAAGAGAACGAGACCTTCGGCCTCATTGAGTTGAAGAAACGAATTATATCCGACAGAAACATGAGCGTCGGCAACCCATACAAGCGCCTGCTCGGAGGAGGGATCGATCTCAAGTTGAAGCGAATGCCGACTTCATACTGGTTAGGTTCATCAGGGCGGCTAAAGAACTCCAATGCAAAGTTCCCATCGGGGAGATCCAGGAATTACACCTTGCAACCGAAAGCTTAGAACCAAGAGGAATTTCCTGAACTTCGATATGAAAGAAGACAGTGGAACAGAGTAAGAAAATGGGGAACCAAAATAGGGTGTCGTGGGTTTTTGAACAGGGTTTTGAACTAGGGTATCGTGGGTTTTGAACTGAGGTGTCGTGGGTCTTGAACTGGGGTATCGTGGGTCTTGAACTGGGGTGTCTTGGGTCTTGAACTGGGGTGTCGTGGGTCTTGAACTAGAGGTGTCGTGGGTCTTGAACTGGGGGTGTCATGGGTCTTGAACTAGAGTGTCGTGGGTCTTGAACTAGGGTGTCATGGGTCTTGAACTGGGGTGTCCTGGGTTTTGAACTAGGGTGTCATGGGTCTTGAACTAGGGGTGTCGTGGGTCTTGAACTGGAGTGTCGTGGGTCTGAAACTGGGGGTGTCGTGGGTCTTGAACTGAGGTGTCATGGGTCTTTAACTGGGGGTGTCATGGGTCTTTAACTAGGGTGTTGTGGGTCTTGAACTGGGGTGTCATGGGTCTTGAACGAGGATGTCGTGAGTCTTGAACTAGGGGTGTCATGGGTCTTGAACTGGGGGTGTCATGGGTCTTGAACTAGGGTATCATGGGTCTTGAACTAGGGTGTCGTGGGTCTTGAACTAGGGTGTCATGGGTCTTGAACTGGGGTGTCATGGGTCTTGAACTGGAGGTGTCGTGGGTCTTGAACTGGGGTGTCGTGGGTCTTGAAATAGGGTGTCATGGGTCTTGAACTAGGGTGTCATGGGTCTTTAACTGGGGGTGTCATGGGTCTTTAACTGGGGGTGTCATGGGTCTTGAACTAGGGGTGTCGTGGGTCTTAAACTAGGGTGTCATGGGTCTTTAACTGGGGGTGTCATGGGTCTTGAACTAGGGTATCGTGGGTCTTGAACTAGGGGTGTCGTGGGTCTTTAACTAGGGTGTCATGCATCTTTAACTGTGGGTGTCATGGGTCTTGAACAAGGGTGTCGTGGGTCTTGAACTGGGGTGTCATGGGTCTTTAACTGGGGGTGTCGTGGGTCTTGAACTAGGAGTATCGTGGGTCTTGAACTGGGGGTGTCATGGGTCTTAAACTAGGGTGTCGTGGGTCTTGAACTAGGGTGTCATGGGTTTTGAACTGGGGTGTCGTGGGTCTTGAACTAGGGTATCGTGGGTCTTGAACTGGGGTGTCGTGGGTCTTGAACTAGGGTGTTGTGGGTCTTGAACTGGGGTGTCATGGGTCTTGAACGAGGATGTCGTGGGTCTTGAACTAAGGGTGTCGTGGGTCTTGAACTGGGGGTGTCATGGGTCTTGAACTAGGGTGTCATGGGTCTTTAACTGGGGGTGTCGTGGGTCTTGAACTAGGGTATCGTAGGTCTTGAACTAGGGTGTCATGGGTCTTTAACTGGGGGTGTCGTGGGTCTTGAACTGGAGTGTCGTGGGTCTTGAACTGGGGGTGTCGTGGGTCTTTAACTGGGGTGTCATGGGTCTTTAACTGGGGGTGTTATGGGTCTTTAACTAGGGTGTTGTGGGTCTTGAACTAGGGTGTCATGGGTCTTGAACGAGGATGTCGTGGGTCTTGAACTAGGGGTGTTGTGGGTCTTGAACTGGGGGTGTCATGGGTCTTGAATTAGGGTGTCGTGGGTCTTGAACTAGGGTGTCGTGGGTCTTGAACTGGGGGTGTCGTGGGTCTTGAACTGGGGTGTTGTGGGTCTTGAACTAGGGTGTCATGGGTCTTTAACTGGGGGTGTCATGGGTCTTTAACTGGGGGTGTCATGGGTCTTGAACTAGGGTGTCGTGGATCTTGAACTAGGGGTATCGTGGGTCTTGAACTAGGGTGTCATGTTTCTTTAACTGGGGGTATCATGGGTCTTTAACTGGGGGTGTCATGGGTCTTGAACTAGGGTGTCGTGGGTCTTGAACTAGGGGTGTCGTGGGTATTTAACTAGGGTGTCATGAGTCTTTAACTGGGGGTGTCATGGGTCTTGAACTAGGGTGTCGTGGGTCTTGAACTGGGGTGTCATGGGTCTTTAACTGGGGGTGTCGTGGGTCTTGAACTAGGGGTATTGTGGGTCTTAAACTGGGGGTGTCATGGGTCTTGAACTAGGGTGTCGTGGGTCTTGAACTAGGGTATCATGGGTCTTGAACTGGGGTGTCGTGGGTCTTGAACTAGGGTATCATGGGTCTTGAACTGGGGTGTCGTGGGTCTTGAACTAGGGTGTTATGGGTCTTAAACTGGGGTGTCATGGGTCTTGAACGAGGATGTCGTGGGTCTTGAACTAGAGGTGTCGTGGGTCTTAAACTGAGGGTGTCATGGGTCTTGAACTAGGGTGTCATGGATCTTGAACTAGGGTGTCATGGGTCTTGAACTAAGGTATCATGGGTCTTGAACTAGGGTGTCATGGGTCTTTAACTGGGAGTGTCATGGGTCTTGAACTAGGGTGTCATGGGTCTTGAACTGGGGTGTCACCTTCCAGATTGGTTTCCTCCTCACACTGAACTTGGACAGCAATGGTACCTTGTACTTGGCCGGCAATAAAGGTAATTTCACCAAGAACTTGGCACAGACCAAGAATTCCAGTTCTCGGAGTTGGAAGGCGGTTGGAAGGCGGTTGTTGGATGCCATAACCATGCTTCAGCTTCACCGATATCCAACGGTACTGCTCCCACTTCTCAGCGTTGCCATCCCACTCTGGCTTTAATAATAATAAGTGACGAGGGTGCAGCAGGGTTTCATCCGACACCCGGCTCATCCCTGTTGAGGAGATCACATCCTCTGCCAACTTTCGGACTCCTGGACCCACCATGAATTGGCATTGCAGCTCTTGAGACACAGCATCTGCCATCTCCTTTCCTCTATCTCCTTCTATGAGCCCCTCCAACACCAGAAAACTGCTCATCTGAATAATTTGATCATTGTAATTGAGCAACGATGATTGCACTAGCATGGTGTACCAGAAGCATTCGAGGACTTTCCTTGGTGTTAGTGTGTTCCTCCTCCCACTGATGCTGATGTTGTTGATATAATCAGCCACTTCTGTGGCTTCTTCCTGTAGGATCCTAGAATAATGCAGAGATACCCCTCGTTCGATACACAGTGAAGCCTGAGGTGCCATTGAGTTAGCTATGGACATGTTCGTTCTCCAATCTTATAATTGGATGGTGAATAACATCTTGCCTTCAGTCCATGTCATGTTTGGTATTCCCATACATACATGTCAATTGTTGTTCCAAGATTGCGCACTAAAAGCAAAAATTTTACGTCCTTCAAACTTCGGTAGATCACCTCGCTGATTTCTGGAACTATTCCTCTCTTGTCACTTGTTAACCCACTGAAGTCATCATCCTCATCATGCACTGAAGGCAATAGATCTCAGCTGCACTCCGAGAACTGGAATTCTTGGCCTGTGCCAAGTTCTTGGTGAAATTACCTTTGTTGCCGGCCAAGTACAGGGTACCATTGCTGTCCAAGTTCAGTGTGAGGAGGAAACCAATCTGGAAGGTGACACCCCAGTTCAAGACCCACGACACCCTATTTCAAGACCCATGACACCCTCAGTTAAAGACTCATGACACCCTAGTTCAAGACCCACGACACCCCTAGTTCAAGACCCACGACACCCCAGTTCAAGACCCATGACACCCTAGTTCAAGACCCACGACACCCTAGTTCAAGACCCACGACACCCCTAGTTCAAGACCCACGACACCCCCAGTTAAAGACCCATGACACCCTAGTTAAAGACCCACGACACCCCTAGTTCAAGACCCATGACACCCCAGTTAAAGACCCATGACACCCTAGTTCAAGACCCATGACACCCTAGTTCAAGACCCACGACACCCCCAGTTCAAGACCCATGACACCCTAGTTCAAGACCCACGACACCCTAGTTCAAGACCCATGACACCCCAGTTCAAGACCCACGATACCCCTAGTTCAAGACCCACGACATCCTCATTCAAGACCCATAACACCCCAGTTAAGACCCACAACATCCTAGTTAAAGACCCATGACACCCCCAGTTAAAGACCCATGACACCCCCAGTTCAAGACCCATGACACCCCAGTTCAAAACCCAGGACACCCCAGTTCAAGACCCACGACACCCTAGTTCAAGACCCACGACACCCCAGTTCAAGACCCACGACACCCCTAGTTCAAGACCCACGACACCCCCAGTTTAAGACCCAGGACACCCCAGTTCAAGACCCACGACACCCCAGTTCAAAACCCACGACACCCTAGTTCAAAACCCTGTTCAAAAACCTACGACACCCTATTTTGGTTCCCCATTTTCTTACTCTGTTCCACTGTCTTCTTTCATATCGAAGTTCGGGAAATTCCTCTTGGTTCTAAGCTTTCGGTTGCAAGGCGTGATTCTTGGATCTCCCCTGATGGGAACTTTGCATTGGAGTTCTTTAGCCGCCCTGACGAACCTGACCAGTATGAAGTCGGCATTCGCTTCAACTTGAGATCGATCCCGTCCTCCGAGCAAGCACCTGTATGGGTTGCCGACGCTCATGTTTCTGTCGGATATAATTCGTTTCTTCAACTCAATGAGGCCGGAGGTCTCGTTCTCTTCGACTCTTTGAAGGGAGCTGAGGTCTGGAGCAGCAACACTCACAACTCCTCCGTCGCTTCAGCCAGTCTCCGCGACGATGAGAATCTTGTTCTCTTGAATGCGCGCAAGGATGTGTCTGGTAGAGCTTTGCCACTCCTTCGGATACTTTCTTCCAGGCTAGAACCTTACGATTTTTTATCAGCAAAATCTAAATAAGATGGCGGGTTGAAGTAGGCTGGAGGGAAAGGGCATTTTCGTCTTCACATCAATGGTGAAAGGCTGAACGACTTTTAATGGATGTACGATCAAAAAGTAACATTATCTTCCTGCTATTCTGTCATATCATATCAGGCCATATGGGATCCATATGAACCAATAAGAAAGAGCGGTGCAGTCCACGTAGGACTTGCTGCACCATAGACGGTGTACAAAGTCTTTTCCATCGCTCAAATCCTTAGATTTGTTTTCAACAGGCCCGCCCAACGCTTCAGATGCGTCGCCCAACATTTGTGGATTTATTATTCTCAAAACAACCAGCGGAATTTGTTCTCAAAACCAATGCATCTTTTAAACCAATGTTTGAGATTTATTGGTAACATGATTTAAGAAACTAACACGAATTTGTTGATAACGGAATTTCGGATTTGATGGCACCACATCCCAACGTTTGGGATAAGCCCAGATTTTATGATTTTTTTCCACTGCCTACTTTTGAGATTTATCCTAAACCAAAATTTTAGAATTTGTTCTCAACTAAATTCTAACACTCAGATTTTTTAAATTTTAATTTAGAATTTTTTTTCCAACACCCAATCCAACAACTCTTGTTTGGGATTTGATCCTTTTTCTTGTTTGGGACTCTAACACCAAAAACAACTCTTGTTTAGGATCTACCACGTTCCCCACTAACATCCAATGGCCAGATCCTTGATTTGTTTCGGATTTTCTCCGCCAACAAATCTCTCCACCAAGGACGAACGTGTGAAGAAAGGCATGGATATCATATATTAATTTAATAAAATTAATTTTCATAATTAAATCACATATGCTACTTAGGTCTCTTACAATCGTAGATAGTTGGGGGTCAAACGCAGTACTACTAGTAGCCTCTATTGCGGTGCATTCCCAATATCATACGTCGGTTGGGAAAGAGATTGAGATACTATCGCCTTCCAATCACACACCTATAAATCTTGGGATCTATATCCCAAGCTCAACTTTTAAGCAAAGTACACGGTGCTCAACTTTTAAGCAAACTATATACGGTAAAAATTACCAAATAACAACATATCAAATATAAAATATTTGTGCATACCAAATATCAAATATTTATGCATACTCATCCATAATATTAGATATCACATATCATGATAATATTATTATTAGTGCCGCTCTGATGCCAGTTGTTGGTATTCAATTGAAATATATATATATATATATATATATCATTGTTGCCGCTGAAATCCGTCCTTCGACTCAGGCGCGGTCGATCTCCAGGAAGAGGGGGCGGACCTGCAAAAGAAGTCCACACGCGGGGGACGCTGGGGGTGGTCCTCCGCGGAAGGCCCTCCGACGCTCAAGTCAGTGGAGAAGAAATCGGCGATCAACCAGACAGTGGGGAGGTGGATCTCTCCGGGAGACCTCTCCGGGGGCGGCCAATCGGAAGCTCCAGAGGGCAGGAGCGCCGACGAGCTGCTGAGAGAGGAGGAGGTGCGCGTGAAGAGGCGCGTGCCTGTGCCCAGAGTGCGTACCTGAGGGAATCTGTGAGTCTGATATTTATAGACTGTCACCTGGGTCTTGAGCGCCTTCTGGAAGGTTCGGAGGTTGTTACGATATGGAGGCGGACAGAATCAGGCCGTTGTGGGGCCGTTAGAATCCGTACCCGTTTGTTCAGGATCGACGGCTGGGAGAGCTCCTTGATGTCTCGAGATCTGGTTGAGTAGGCCTGGGGCGGTTATGATAGGCTTTAGGCCACGTCCCGACATGATTCCTTGTCTAGGATGCCGTTCTGGTAGGCTCGGGCTCTCCCGCGTCAGGTTCCGCGGAGGTAGTGTTAGGGGATCGCTTCGAGCTACGGAAGCCGGAAGGGCCGAGCGGAAGCCCGGAAGGCCGAGCTACGGAAGCCCGGAAGGGCCGAGCTACGGAAGCCCGGAGGGGCCGAGCTACGGAAGCCCGGAAGGGCCGAGCTAAGGAAGCCCGGAGGGGCCGAGCTACGGAAGCCCGGAAGGGCCGAGCTACGGAAGCCCGGAGGGGCCGAGCTACGGAAGCCCGGAGGGGCCGAGCTACGGAAGCCCGGAAGGGCCGAGCTGGAAGCCCGGAGGGCCGAGCTACGGAAGCCCGGAAGGAGACGAAGGGAGGAGGTTAGCCTTAGCCGCCTCGCACGGATATTAATGTAATGACGATTTTACCCCTCAACACATGCCCTCCACTCCCTAGTTCGAAGCGTAGGTTCGGGCGTAGGGAGTACAAGTTCGAATGGCGCGTTCCGGATGGGACGTCTTGGTTTAGACAGCTCGCGCAATGATGCCCTAATTAATGCGACAGGGCCATCCCGCCTTCGGGGCTAAGGCTCCTTCACGAGCGACGGTTGGGATTGCGCCACGCTACGAATCCCGATCGATCGGGCGTTTGTCGAGGCGATTCCGGACGCCTGGGATGAGACGCCCCGCCTCTTCAGGGCGGCTTCCTTGGCGGAGAAGCGAAGTGACAGCCGCATTGTATATATATATGTGCGCATGCTCTCGGCGTCTTCTCGTTTTGCTTTCAAAAGGGTTCTGGCCTTTCATCTTCTTGACGCTTATGTTTTCGTTTGGTACCTCTTTCAATGGCGATGAGCCCCGACGATGTGGCCTCCGAAATCGTTGCCGAGGACTTGGGGAGGATTCATCAGCGGTATGGCTTGCCCTTGGACGTCGTCCTACGGGCGCCGGAACCGAAGATAGAGTTACCCGGGATTAGAGTCTGGGGTCTTCATCTACGAAGATAGTTTGAAGGCGGGTCTTCGTTTTCCTCTCCACCCCTGGTGAAGGAGATCATGACCCACTACAATATCTGCCCGTCAATGGTGGCTCCAAACAGCTGGCGGAATATCATCGGATTCATCTCGATGTGCCACCAGATTCGGATCGTCGCCACTCTCCCCCTTTTCCGCACCTGCTACCACCTGATTCCGGGAGGAAATCAGAGTGGCCCTACATCGGGCCCGGAGATCCTTCAACGTATCGCGGATAAGCCCTCTTCCATCAAGGGGTGGAAGAGTCGGTTTGTTATCGCGGAGGGGAACGTCGGTTCCGACTTCCCTCGGAGATGGGGGGATGTTGCAAGGGATGCGGAGACGCATCCGGCTTTGTCGGCGCAGGAGGAGAAGGACTTGGACGTCCTTCGTAACGGACAGGTGTTTTCGGCTAACGACCTGCTATCGGAGGGGGCCCTCTTCGCAGCCGGGCTCAGCCCCCTGGACCCGCAAGGTGAGTCTCTTTCGTGCTGTGTATTTTTCTCGATTAGTGTGCTTGGACCTGAGTATGTGTGCTCTGATCTGGCAGCCGCAAGGTCGGCGTTGTCGAACCTCTCCAAGAGGAAGAGAGGGAAACGCCCAGGGGAAGGTAGCGGCGCGGATAGTGGCCGGCCCGAAAAAAGGGCTCATACTTCCGCAAGGAGTCCGCCGGACGCCGGGGCAGTCACGGCAGAAGCGCCGGGGCGAAGGAGAGCCGGGGAGAGCGGTTATGGCCTCCGACCCTCTCGTGTTAGAGATCTCGGACAGCTCGGACGAGGCTCCGATGGCTCGTCCGACCGCGTCCCCCCTGAAAGAGGAATCAGCGGCGGATTTGGCGGAGGTGGTCATCGCCGAGGAGCCTACTGTCCCCGCGGGACCGTCGGCTCCGGCAGGAGAGGGAGAGGGCAGCCGCAGCCGGGGAGGTGCGGGGAGCCTTCTCCCGGTCTCTCTGCAGGGGAGTCCGGTAGCAGTGAGGCAGGTCAGACTGAGGCCTCGGGGGAGCCTGCGGAGGAGATGCAAGTGGTAGAACAGGCCGGGACCTCGGGGGGCCCGGTGGCGGAGACACAGATGGTGGTAACCGAGGAAGGGGCGTCGAAGGAGGAGACGCGGCAAGGCGGGAGCTCCGCATTGGGAGCTTCTTCGAAAAAGGTTTTGGGGAGGCTGGCGCTTGGGCTGGCCGAACTATCTGAAGAAACCCAAGCCAGGGCCTTGGTGGAGGAGGCTGGGAGGTTGAAGGCCTCTCAGACGGGGGCCGCCCAGGCCGGTCCTTCAGGTGGGGTTGGCCAACCCAGCAGCTCGGATGCTGTATTGAGGAGGCATTTTCCGCCATGATGAGGTCGGCCCTGTATCCGGGCGCGGATCCTTCGCGGAAATTTGCCGATCTGGGGTTGGTCGATGCTGCGTTGGGCAGCAAGGCGTGGCCGAAAGTATCATCTCCTTCCCGATATCGATAAACAACCCTGATGAGGATGACTCGGGCCTATGCCTCGCGGGTGAGTTACTTTTCTTGTGTGAAGATGTTTCCCGATTGACCCCATTGTGGGTTTTTATTTTTTTTGCCTTTGCAGAGCGTTTTGCTTTCTCGGGCTATATGCTGGCGTCTGAGCTTGGCGACAGGGGCCAGTGTTCAGGCCAGGAGGGATAATGCCGAGCTCCAGTCGCGGCTGAAGGTGTCTGAGAAGTTCGAGGAGCTCATGGACATTAGCGATAGGAGCTTGAAGGGATAAGGGCGGCACATCAGGTGCCCAGGCCGAGGTATCCAAGCAAAGCGCAGGGTGGAGGAGTTGCAGGAACTCCTGGCGAAGAACGACGATGCGTGCCTGGAGCTGGCCAGAATCGAGTCGAAACATTCCGCGGAGGTGAAGGCGATGCAGAGGGAACATAGCGAGAGTATGGGTCGGCTGGGGAAGGAAGCTGCCGACGAGAGGAAGCGTTTAACTAGGATGCTTGGCGAGGTGGAGGAGCGACTGAAGCGCCGCGACAGCGAAATTGCTCATTTGAAGGAGGGCGCTAAATGGCAACAAGGGGTGATAGCTCGGGTGAACAACGAGCTAACCCAAGCCCAGGAGGAATCGGAGCC
Organism: Calamus simplicifolius; assembly: GCA_900491605.1. Taxonomy (NCBI): domain Eukaryota; kingdom Viridiplantae; phylum Streptophyta; class Magnoliopsida; order Arecales; family Arecaceae; genus Calamus; species Calamus simplicifolius. Next base: position 513,917 of record UESW01004329.1, on the reverse strand, counting down.
AAGCAGTTGAAGATCAACAATCTGCAAGAGAGAGTTGAGCTGGTCGGGGCTGATAGGACAAGAGCCAGGAGCGAGGCTGAGGAGTCGGCCAAGAGGTTGGCCAGACGAGAGGAGGAGGTACGACCTCATTCTTTTCCCCCATTTTTAGTTTTTTCTACTGGTTTCTTGTGACGCCGACTTATTTCGGCTTTTCAGATGGCGGAGTTGGGGCTGGAGGTTCGGGCTCTTCAAGGCGAGCTTGTGTCCAGCCGCAACAAGAGCTTAGAATTCGAGACGCGGGCCGGCGAGTTCGAGGAGCAAAATATCATTTGCGGGCCCAAGTCGCAGAGGCTGAGAAACAGGCCGCCGAGGCCAACATGCAGCTCGCCATACTTAAGGGGAGGCAAGACGCTATCAGCGTAGACGCGTTCCATCATGGGATGGAAGAGTGCAAACAGAGGATACTCAGTGGGCACCCGGAATGGGATCTTTCTTTCCTGAGTGCTGAAATCCCGAAGATGGCGAGTCTGAAGAAGAAGATGAAGACGAATATGTTGATGTTTCTGACGCCGAGCTTGGCGGCGCCCCTGGTCCCAGCGAAGCTGTAGCTTCTGAGGGACGGTCGCAAACTGCCGCAGAGGGGGCAAAATATTGGAGAAGGGCGAACCTAGTCACTTCCGCAGATGTGACTGAGGGCTTTTCCAAAGCTGATGCGGCTCCCGGTTCTTAGGAGTGTTCTTGTATTCCGTCTTTTAGACATTTGTCTGACGTTTCATAGTAAAGAATTTTTGTTTCCATTTAAGTGTTTTCTTGCGTGACCTTGTGTCGTTTGCCTCGATTGTGAGCGACCTATGGCTCGCTGATGCTCTTGGGTCATCCTTTCGAGATTGAAGGAAACGCATGCCGATGGGAGGTCGGCTTGGGCCGACGTAGGTCGGCTTGTAGGTCGGTAGGTCGGCTGGGGCCGACAAAATAGGTCGGCTAGACGAAATAGGTCGGCTGGGGCCGAAAATAGGTCGGCTGGGGCCGACAAAATAGGTCGGCTGGGGAAATAGGTCGGCTGGGGGACCAAATACGGAAAAATAGGTCGGCTGGGCCGACAGGCAAAATAGGTCGGCTGGGGCCGGAAATAGGTCGGCTTACGGAAAAATAGGTCGGCTGGGGCCGACGACTGAAAAGGCCTTCGCGCTTTCTCTGCAAGCTGCAGGTGATTCGGTTTTTATTTCACCAGAATGATGATACGGCGTAGTGGGGGGCATAAAGCTGCATCAGAGCTTTCCGGAAGGTGCTCTTTTCCCATGCGGATCACTTCGCCGCGCACGCAATCGCTACCATTGGAGGACGTCACTTTCGAAGGACGATACTCTGAGCCCGCCAGTTTTCGAAGCGTCAGCTGGCGATTTCCTGCATTTAATGACAGTGATTCGGGATCAGGAGGAGATCTCCGTACACGTCATAACTCAGGCGGTGGGCTTGGCGCGCAGTGGGGCGCTGCGCTATCCTGAGGGGCCACGTGGAGGCGTGGGCCAGGTGTTTGAATCTCGGGACTTTCAGCTTGATAGCTTTTCCCGGTTCTTTTCTGCCTATAAAAAGGGGAGAAAGGGGTCATGTTTGGTTATCCCCAAAGTGTCTTTTCCTTAGAGCTTCCATTATGCTCATTTCTCTGCTGCTACGAGTGGGAGGATCGAGCTTTCCTCTCATGGGCTCCTTGCCGCCGGATAGCTGGGGCGACCGGGGAGCTGCTGAAGAATGGCTCGCCCTTAGGGGATGAGTCCCGGAGATCATATGGAGAGCGCACATGGGGGGCGCAGAGATCATACGGAGAGCGCACATATGCGCTTCCGTGTGATCTTTGCGGCCTGTTATGGGGGGCTTACGGTAGTGTATCGACACCCCCGTAGCACGCACAGACTCTCCCTCTTTCGCTGGCTTGGTTCCCGTCCCTTCTCTGAGGGGAATCCTTGCCACGGGAGGGAGAATATGGGAGCAACCGGGGTCGGATGGTCCCCGGGCCCCCGGTGGGCGGCGGCCTGCGATCCAGCACCCCCTCCTAGGGGAGCGGGCTGGTTTCCGAATCCTCAGAATCAGCATCCACGGGCCATGCCTCCTTGGATTTCATTCCGGGGCCATGGAGGGTCAGCTTTATCATCCGTCCAGGCGGACTGACCGTTTCGTGGTTTGCCTGATTTGTCGATCCGGATGTCGGAACATCACAGTTGGTCTAGGTCTGCTTTGGAGCAGTTGCCCGAGTTTTGTATTTGCCTTTATTTTATGCATTTCAATGCTCTTGTAACGCCTGTGAGGCATTTGTAATTGATCATGATCGGCAATAAAGAGAGTTATGTTCTTTCTCAATCTCTATCTTTTCTTGTGCCGATCTTGTAGTTATTGTCGTTTTGTGGGGTACAAAGGCGTCCGCTCGTCTTAGACGAGGATCTCACACGTCCGAACTAATCGAGGTTCGTGTGCAGCGGTTCAGAGATCATTCGGCGAAACATGCTCCTTACTCTGGTCAGAAGCCTGGTATTTTTGTGCTTCGCTTTTACGGAGCCCGGATTTATCGTGGGTCGGCTTGGCCGAAGTTCAGGGAATTCGCACCCCTTCCCATCATGGTTCAGGGAACCTGTCGCTCGGGCCAGCCGAGTTTCGGAGATTTGACTTGGCCCTGCCAAGGTTTGGAGATTTGTCACTCGGCCCTGCCGAGGTTCGGAGGACTTGGCCCTGCCAAGGTTCGGAGATTTGACTTGGCCCTGCCAAGGTTCGGAGATTCAGTCACTCGGCCCTGCCGAGGTTCGGAGACATTGACTTGGCCCTGCCAAGGTTCGGAGGACTTGGCCCTGCCAAGGTTCGGAGACTCGGCCCCGCCGAGGTTCGGAGGACTTGGCCCTGCCAAGGTTCGGAGGTCACTCGGCCCTGCCGAGGTTCGGAGAGCTCAAGGGAGCGACTCAGTTGTCATTGAGGGCCACAGCGTTAGGTCCACGTGGCGCTTGATAAGGGGCGCCAGAGCGGAACGGGCGGTATATTGTCACGCTTTTATTGGTGACGCCACTCTTCCCGAGGGGACAGGTTATTGGCCGAATGCCGGACTTCCGTTTTCCCGAAAAAGAGGCCGGCATTAAGAGGCTCGGGGAAGCGCCGAATGCATTTATTGCGGGGGCCGACAGATCGAAAATGTTTGCCTGGGGAATTCCCGAACAACCTGCTCGCGCTTACCGATCTCGCTCGGGATGGGGCGCGACACCTCGGATTTCCAAACGAAACGGCGACGCGTGGCAAGTTCTTATGGGTCGGTGGTTACGGCGCGACCGATAGGGATACCTGCCTGGCGAGTATAAATACGACCGAGGGGCATCGGTTTCGGCCATCCCTCGGTTTAAGCTCCGAAAAAATGGCCTCCCAGGGCGATCATCAGTCGAGTCGCGTTCCTCGCTGATAGCCTGCCGCGTTCGGAGGGGAGGCGCACCTCCGTCACTGTTGACGGAGAGGGCCTAGCGTCGGCCTTGCGATAATGAGCAGCTCGCGAGGACCGAAGATACTTGGACGTGTCGGTCAGGGAGGCGGAGGCCTACGCCGGTTGATGGACCGGCAAAGGGAGGAGATTCGTCCCTTCGTCAGCAGGTGGCTGACCTGACGGAGCGCCTGGAGGAGCTGCTAGCCTCCGGGAGTGACTCCGAATTCTGATTGGGGCCTCCTTCTTGTTTTTTTTTTTACTGCCTCTTGTAATCCTCTTTTTATAAATGAAAGATGGATCTTGTTTTGAAGTCCTTTCTTCAAGAGTTTATGGCCTTGACCCGTGTGATGAATCAGGGGTGGCGTGGCCCCATCGTTTTTGTGCTGATATAGGCTTTGAACGACGGGTTATAGGGGCGTCACCCAAAAGGTTTTCAGTAGCAGAGAGGGGATCCCTAGCTCTGCTTGGGGCCTCGGCCGATTGTGGGGCTCAATGGCCTCAAGGGGGTTTGCCAATGGTGGCTTTCTTCTGCGCCGATGTTTTTTGTTTAACGCTCGTTTTTAAACCGGACGAAGTCCTTCGGGGACTATTTGGCCGGCTTTGGTCGGGGCCTGTATACTTCGGTTTTTTCTGGGGTTTTAGCCCGAATGATTTTACCTGGCCTTACCATCGGAGGATTCGTTGCTCGGCCCTGCCGAGGTTCGGAGAATATTTTACTTGGCCCTGCCAAGGTTCGGAGATTTGTTGCTCGGCCCTGCCGAGGTTCGGAGAATATTTTACTTGGCCCTGCCAAGGTTCGGAGATTTGTTGCTCGGCCCTGCCGAGGTTCGGAGAATATTTTACTTGGCCCTGCCAAGGTTCGGAGATTTGTTGCTCGGCCCTGCCGAGGTTCGGAGAATATTTTACTTGGCCCTGCCAAGGTTCGGAGATTTGTTGCTCGGCCCTGCCGAGGTTCGGAGAATATTTTACTTGGCCCTGCCAAGGTTCGGAGATTTGTTGCTCGGCCCTGCCGAGGTTCGGAGAATATTTTACTTGGCCCTGCCAAGGTTCGGAGATTTGTTGCTCGGCCCTGCCGAGGTTCGGAGAATATTTTACTTGGCCCTGCCAAGGTTCGGAGATTTGTTGCTCGGCCCTGCCGAGGTTCGGAGAATATTTTACTTGGCCCTGCCAAGGTTCGGAGATTTGTTGCTCGGCCCTGCCGAGGTTCGGAGAAATATTTTACTTGGCCCTGCCAAGGTTCGGAGATTTGTTGCTCGGCCCTGCCGAGGTTCGGAGAATATTTTACTTGGCCCTGCCAAGGTTCGGAGATTTGTTGCTCGGCCCTGCCGAGGTTCGGAGAATATTTTACTTGGCCCTGCCAAGGTTCGGAGATTTGTTGCTCGGCCCTGCCGAGGTTCGGAGAATATTTTACTTGGCCCTGCCAAGGTTCGGAGATTCCTGTTCAAACAGATAGCTCGGTTGTGCCGAGGATTGGTAAGCAGTATCTATTTCTTTTGCGATTTAGCAATAGTGCATAATTCACACGACAGGTTTTGAGGAAACAATAAGCAGGAACAAGGTAAAGGACATACCCTATTGATAGTATTTGCGGAGGTTGTCCGCGTTCCACGTTCGGGGAACGGATTTCCCATCGAGATCCTGCAGCTTGTAGGTTCCTGGTCCAATGATCTCCGTGACTTGGTACGGGCCCTCCCAGTTCGGCGCCAGCTTTCCTTGCTCCAGCGGTTTGGATACAGAAGCTTTCCGGAGGACAAGGTCGCCAGGTAGGAAGGTTTTCCCTTGACCCTGGAGGCATGGTACCGAGCCACCCTCTGTTGATAGGCAGCCGTCTGATTCGGGCCTTCTCTCTGACTTCCTCTACCAAGTCGAGGTTGGTGCGGAGTTGCTCGTTGCTGGCTTCCTCCGAGTAACTCTCCACCCGCAAGATGGGAGGCCCACTTCCACAGGGATGACGGCCTCCGTACCGAAAGCCATTCGGAATGGGGTCTCGCCCGTTGGGATTCTCGGGGTGGTGCGATAGGCCCACAAGACATGGTGCAGCTCATCTGCCCACCTGCCTTGGGCTCTAGAGAGGCGAGCTTTGATTCCTTGGAGGAGAGTCCTGTTGGTTACCTCGGCCGCTCCGTTGGCTTGTGGGTGCCCGACCGAAGTAAGGTGGTGACGAATTCCGTGCTCTTCGCAGAATTGGCGGAATTTGGAGTTGTCGAACTGCTTGCCGTTATCGGTGATTATGGTGTGGGGGAGGCCGAACCGGCAGATGATGGACCTCCACACAAAGTCTCTGGCCCGGCTTCGGTGATTTGGCAACTGCTTCCGCTTCAACCCATTTGGTGAAGTAGTCAATGGCGACAAATAAGAATTTTCGCTGTCCTGTCGCCAAGCGGGAATGGGCCGAGGATGTCCATCCCCCATTTGGCAAAGGGCCAAGCGGAGGATATAGAAACTAGCTCGGCGGAAGGGAGCCTCTGGATGCTTGAATGTCTCTGGCAGGCGTCACAGGCTCGGACTAGATCGTCCGCATCTTTCTGCATGGTCGGCCATAATAGCCTTGCCGTAGCACCTTGTGACATAGGGACCGGCCTCCCAGATGGTTGCCGCAGATCCCTTCATGTACCTCCGAGCGTAGTCCGCCTCGGATGGGCGGAGGCATCTGAGCAGCGGCATGGAAAAGACCGCTTGTAAAGCTGGTTGTCAATCAATACATAGTGGGTCGCCTGCAGCTTCAATTTCCTGGCCTCTCTTCGGTCGGACGGGAGCGACCCTTCTTTAAGATAGCTGAGGATAGGGTCGAACCAGGATGGTTCGGTCTCGATTTGCATCACCCGGTCGGCTTCCATGATACTCGGCTTCTCCAGAGTCTCCAGATGGAATTTTTGTTCAGCATCCATTGTCTCCGTGGTTGCCAATCGGGAGAGTAGGTCGGCACGGGCGTTTTCCGATCTAGGAATTTGAATAATTTCAAACTCTGAAAGTGAGGAAGTAGGCCGCGCACCTCTTGGAGATATCGAATCATATTGGGTTCTCGGGCTTCAAACTCCCCTCGCACATGGCCGGCCACCAGCTGAGAGTCGGTGAAGGCGCTAAGCTTTTCCACCTTCAGGTTGCGGGCGATCCGGAGACCGGCTAACAGGGCCTCGTACTCGGCTTCGTTGTTGGAAGCCGGGAAGGAGAATCGGACGCCATATTCGAAGATCATCCCCTCGGGCTGGTGAGAACCTAGACCCGCACCGGAGTGATGGGCGTTGGACGACCCATCGACGTGAAGGAGCCACCGAGCTTCAGGTTTTGGTCCTTCGGGACTTCTGGGGTAGAGCCGTCTTCCGGGATGGTGCACTCGAGGAGGAAGTCGGCCAGCACTTGGGCTTTGATGGCCGGGCGAGGTTGAAATGTATGTCGTGCTCGCTTAGTTCGACGGCCCATTTGGTCATCCTCCCCGATGTTTCTGGACGGTGGACCACCGCCTTGATGGGTTGATCGGTCAGGACCGTCACTGAATGTGCTTGGAAATAGGTCGTAGCTTCCGGACTGAGGTGATCAAGGCCAGCACTATTTTCTCAATCCTGGTGTACCTCGTCTCCGCATCGCGGAGCAGCCTACTCACATAGTAGATCGGCTTTGGATCTTGCCTTCTTCTTGACCAGCACCGAACAAACTGCTCCCTCGGAAACGGCCAGGTACAAAAAGAGTCTCCCCGGGGCGGACTACTGAGAAGTGGAGGCGAGCCGAGGTACTTCTTGAGATCTTGAAATGATTTCTGGCATTCAGGAGTCCACTGGAAATTCTTGGCCGATCGGAGAGTTTTGAAGAAGGGGAGGCATCTCTCGGCTGACCGAGCCACGAAGCGGTTAAGGGCCGCTATTCTCCCGGTTAGGCGCTGGACCTCTTTAATGGACGCTGGGGGCGCCATTTGTTGGAGAGCTTGAATCTTCTGAGGGTTAGCCTCGATGCCGCGCTGGGAGACCATGAAGCCGAGGAACTTCCCAGAATTGACGCCGAAGGCGCACTTGGTTGGGTTGAGCTTCATTCCATACTTGCGCAGCGTGGCAAAGCTCTCCGCGAGGTCCTCAACATGCGCAGCGCTTCCTTGCTTTTGACCAGCATATCATCCACATACACCTCCATGTTCCGGCCGATTTGCTCCTTGAACACCTTGTTGACCAGGCGCTGGTAGGTCGCTCCTGCATTTTTAAGACCGAAAGGCATAACTCGGTAACAGTAGGTACCTCGGTCGGTTATGAAGGCGGTCTTTTCTTCATCCTCGGGGGCCATCCGGATCTGATTGTAGCCCGAATAGGCATCCATGAATGACAGCATTTGGTGGCCCGAGGTGGCATCCACAAGCTGGTCGATCCGAGGGAGGGGGAAGCTGTCCTTCGGGCATGCCTTGTTGAGGTCGGTGAAGTCGATGCAGATCCTCCATTTGCCATTCGACTTTTTCACCATGACGACGTTTGACAGCCAACTGGGTAGTTTACCTCTCGGACAAAGTTGGCTTTGATGAGTTTGTCGACCTCTTCTTCAATGGCTTTTGCCGCTCTGGGGCGAAGCTTCTCTTTCTTCTGCTTAACAGGCCTGTGCATCTCGTCCACATTGAGACGATGGACGAGGACTTCGGGGCTAATTCCTGGCATGTCGGAGGCGGTCCAGGCGAAGATGTCCGCGTTGCTTTGGAGGAATCTGATCAGCTCGCGACGAGGCTCTCCTTCAAGCAGCGACCCGATCCTTGTGGTTCGGTCGGGCCGAGCTTCGTCCAGCGGTACTTCTTCCAGCTCTTCCACCGGTTCTCCCCGTTGCTCGGCGAAATCTTCGCGGGCGTCTAGCCCGTCAACCTCGGGAATTCTGGACTGAAGGCGTGACAAAACATTGCCGAGCCATGGCCTGACTTCCCCGAACCACTCCAACTCCTTGCTCGGTGGGGAACTTCATAGACAGATGCGGGATAGAGACAACCGCCTTAAGAGACATCAAGCCGGGCCGAATATGGCATTGTATGGGGACCTGAGGTCGGTCACTAGGAAGTCGGTTGTACAACGGTTACAAAGGGGCCAGGTTCCTGCGCGGACCGTCAGGGTGACGATTCCTTCTGGGATGATGACGTCGCCGGTGAATCCCATCAAGGTGGAATCCACGGCTCGAAGGTTTTCCATGAGCAATTTCATCCTGGCAAACACACCGAGGTACAAAACGTTTACCGAGCTTCCACTATCAACCAGGATTCGGCTTACATCATAATTGTTCAAATTTAGGGATACAACAAGTGCGTCCTCATGGGGAAGCTGTATCCCAAGAAGATCATCATCAGAAAAGGAGAGCTCGCCCGTGCGCGCCTTCTTTGGCACCGGTGCATCACCATTGCCCCCGGAGCCGATCCGCCGGCCTCTTCAATCATGTTGATGCGGCCAACCACGGGCGGATTTGGTGGAGGAGGGAGTTGTGGGAGCTCGGGCTGGCGATCACCTCCTGCTGCTGTGGCTCGGGTGCCCTTCTGAACTGGTCCAACCGTCCCCGCCGAATCAGTCTCTCGATCTCGTTCTTCAGCTGCCAGCATTCTTCAGTGTCATGGCCATGCTCCCTATGGTAGCGGCAGTACTTGGCGGGATCTCTCCGGGTCGGGTTCCCTCGGAGAGGCACTGGTCGGGGAAGCTGGCGCTCTATCTCCATGAGGATTTGTGCCCGGGGCACAGTCAACGGAGTGTAGCGATCGAATCGCCTAGGGGGACTCCGGGAGCGATTCCTTGGCGGCGGCGGAGGGACTCTTTGGCGGCGAGGCGGACTTGGCCGACGGACAGGGCGGTGTCTGTCGGGAACTTTGGGCTCTTGCCTCTTCTTTGCTGCTCAGCGCGGGCCATTCTCCGCGACTCCTCGACCCGAGCGTATTTGTCCGCAAGGGCCATCATATCAGACAGACATGGGGGGTAGCTGACTTCCATTGCCAAATAGAAGTCGCTCTCCTTGAAACTCCCCCCGCTAGGGCGGACATGGCCACCTCATGATTAAGGTGGTCCACCTCCAACATGGCCTTGTTGAAACGGCCAAGATAATTTCTCAAGGACTCCCCCTCTCTTTGCTTGACTTCGGAGAGGGAGTCGGATCTCCGTCGGTGGCGGCGGCTGCTGACGAACTGGCCAATAAAAAGGTGGCTCAGCTCATCAAATGAATCGATGGAACCTGGTTTCAGGGCGTTGAACCAGGTTCGGGCGGATCCTCTGAGGGTGGATGGGAAGGCCCGGCAGAGGATCGCATCAGATGCTCCATGGAACATCATTATTGACCGGAAGCTGCTGAGATGGTCGTCCGGATCAGTGGAGCCGTGATAGGGCTCGACGGTTGGCAGCTTGACATGGGAGGGAATCACTTCCTCCATGATCCCCTTAGAGAAAGGGATGCCCTGCTCTGCTTTGGGCTGGGGCAGGTGGATCTGCTTGGCGGCGTCCAGCTCCTGACGCATTTCTGGATCTGACGGCGGATCTCCTCCTCACCGGCGAGAGGAGCAGCGGGCGGGAGAACCGCAAGGATGGCGTCGAATCATGGCGAGACGTTGCCGGAGAGAGGGAGCGGGCTCGCCGAGATCTGGGAAGATCTCTATCGCAACCGGTTCGAGGGACCGGTTTGTCCCCCCTGGGGCGACGTGGGGGATCCGCTGATTCACGCGGATCAGAGGAGGAGGTTGCCGGTGAAGAGGAAGTCGTCGCCTCTTTCTGGGGATGCGAAGCAGGAGGAGGTGCAAGACGCTCCTGGACCAGGTGGGTGAGAGCCTGGACTTGTTGGACCAGCGTAGCAAACTGGTCCTGGGTCACCGGAATGGCAGGCGGCGACGGAGTCTCGACAGGTGGGGGTTGCGGCGCTGTGGCGCCAGTCGGATCAGGCCTCTGGGAGGCGACCTGATCGGGAGCATCAGAGGCTCCTCTCTTCCGGTTGGCCATCAGAGAGGTTCTTCTCCGGATCAAGATCCTTGTCTCCTTTTTCAAGTTTTAATGGGACTTGAGGCCCTTCCTCTAGCGCCAATCTGTTGCCGCCGGGATCCGTCCTCCGACTCGGGCGCGGTCGATCTCCAGGGAAGGGGTGCGGCGGACCTGCAAAACAGGAAGCCCTGCACGCGGAAGGACGCGGGGGTGGTCCTCCGCGGAAGGCCCTCCGACGCTCAAGTCAGTGGAGAAGGAATCGGCGATCAACCAGACAATGAGGAGGTGGATCTCTCCGGGAGACCTCTCCAGGGGGCGGCCAATCGGAGGCTCTAAGGGCAGAGCACGACGAGCTGCCGGAGAGAGGAGAGAGGTCCAGAGTTTTTGTGTGTGCGTACCTGAGGGAATCTGCCAAACTGATATTTATAGACTGTCACCTGGGACTTGAGCGTCTTCTGGAAGGTACTGAGGTTGTTAGATACGGGGGGACAGAATCAGGCCGTTGTGGGGCCGTTAGAATCCACGCCTTTGTTAAGGGATCGACGGCTGGGAGAGCTCCTTGATGTCTTGGGATCTGGGTGAGTAGACCTGGGGCGGTTACAATAGGTCTTAGGCCACGTCTTAACATGATTCCCCAGGTGCCTTCGGGTAGACTTGAGCTCTCCCGCGTCAGGTTCCGCGGAGGTGGACGTTGGGTGGATCGCTAGCCGAGCTAGCCGGAAGGGCCGAGCTACGGAAGCCCGGAAGGACCGAGCTACGGAAGCCCGGAAGGGCCGAGCTACGGAAGCCCGGAGGGGCCGAGCTACGGAAGCCCGGAAAGGCCGAGCTACGGAAGCCCGGAAGGGCCGAGCTAAGGAAGCCCGGAGGGGCCGAGCTACGGAAGCCCCCGGAAGGAGCCGAGCTACGGAAGCCCGGAGGGCCGAGCTACGGAAGCCCGGAGGGCCGAGCCCGGAAGCCCGGGGCCGAGCTGGACCGAGCTACGGAAGCCGGAGGGGCCGAGCTAAGGAAGCCCGGAAGGGCCGAGCTACGGAAGCCCGGAAGGGGCCGAGCTATGGAAGCCCGGAGGGGCCGAGCTACGGAAGCCCGGAGGGAAGGGAGGAGGTTAGCCTTAACCGCCTCGCACGGATATTAATGTAATGACGATTTTACCCCTCAACAATCATCATATATGTGCAGCGAAAGTTAACCGATCGTTTAACATGTATAAAATTATATTATCATATTAAAAAATAATTATCATATAATTTTTTTAAACATAAAACATATCGATGTGTTGAGATCTCGAATGAGCATATGAGCATCAAACATATTTGTTTTGTTTACATGATACCAAGCAGGAGCAAAGAATCATAGCCTAATTTCAGTGAGAATGCAAATAATTGTCTATTAATCTTATTAAGAATCACCGTAAAGAAAATTATGTTGGTGCATTACGGTACGTTCCTCTTCTTTACATCAAGCTATTAGTTTTTTTTTTTTTTTACTTGTGTTATCTCTGCACATTTGATGCTGCCTACACGCTACTACACATTTTGCGCTACTTTTTTTTTTTTTTTTTTTGTTGTATAGACGGATGATCACATCAATTTAGGATGAGTTAAATCTAATATCATAATACATAATTTGAGAGAACCATAAGGTACGAGTCATCTTACGATTAGAACCATAGTCCAGAGCGATGGGCCATGACTAGCTATCTAGTCGGCTGATGAGTTAGCTTTTCGATAGATATATCGGATCCGAATGGTATCAGTCTGGTGAAGCATAACCCGAATGTCGATCGCGGAGCAGAGTGTGGAAGAGATCTGGTCAACAGAGATATGACAGAGCCAACTGATAAAAGTAGTGGAGTCCCCCTTAATAAAAATTCTACGGCTCTTTAGACTGTGAACGATAAAGATATACCGATTCAAGCCGCATATAACTCGACTAAAGGCACTGACAGGTCAAGGAGACCAAGACAGTGAATGAAACAAGACAGTGAATGAAACAGCTGATCGTTATTTGACCATTGGAAAAAATGCATTGAAATCCTATTGATCTTTGTAGATTTTTTTTTACCCCTCCCCAAAGCAAGATATGGCTGCACACTTTATATAATTCCAACTTGTCAAATATATGTATTTGAACCAAAACATCTTTTTACAAATAGATTAGAGGCAAAACTATGCTTATGGTCTTCCCATTTTTACTCAAAATTTATTTTATTTCTTAAACTTTCAATTATAACAGTTTATTTCGTTATATTTTAAGAATTCATCGTTCAAAGAATCTTTCATCCCTCGATCTTTTCTCTATCTGTCCCACTGAGCTCATAGAGATGAGGGCTAAGGCTATGAAGGAAGGTTTGGGGGCAAAAATAATACAATAAAATAAGGACATAGGTGGGGCGGCTCCAAGGCTCCATCGCTAAAAGAGTTTGTGAACGAGGAGACAAGTGGGGGAGGAAAGGAGAAGAATGAAAGAGAAGGCAAACAGCGAGGAGGAGGAATGAGGAGGGATTTTTCGTAAACCCCAACTTTTGCCCTTTTTTCTTTCTAATAACTTAAATTCGAGTCAGCCTATTATTTTATTCTAAATGAATTAAGTTGACTCGATAGATTTTGGGTCAGGGCTCGATTTGAGCTCCGATCGGAGTTGGCTGTTGAGCTTGATATATACATAATTAAAAAAAATAAATTCGAAGTCGAGCTCAAATACAGATTAGCCTAACATGATACATCGATTTATCAAAATCAATTTTGACAGAAGTATTCGCTACAAATTAGCAAGTTCAGCATTTATTATCCGTATGATCGATGGAAGTAATGTTGACGCAGAAAGACTCGACCTTCTAAACTCCTCTATTTCTTTGGCTAAACTTTATGCAGCTTGGACTAGTATTTTCTACGCTACCGATGGCTTCGGCAGGACGGCTGCGATCAAATTCCAATTAATCCTTTTGTTCTATGACTTCTGGTCTATCCTTTGAGATATTCACAAAATTCAGATCCATCATGTCTACCAAAAAGTCAACTCTGCGGCTGATTAGGTGACGATCTCTGTGACCTATCATTCTAAATTTTAGATTTGAAAACGAAAAGATTACTGTCCTATTATACTTAAATAAATCATGTTGTCTAACCTATCAAGATTGACTTGCACTAAATAGTATGATCATCTATCTATATTAAAAAAAAAAAATTGATACAACCTACTTTTAACCTATATGAAAAGTTAAAAGATAATAATTAATAATTAAAAAAATTATAACAAAATTTTAGCTCAAGTTTGGAATCAAAAGTATATTTTAGCCTAGAGAAAAAAAAAATACAAGACTACTCATTATCGATATATAAATACCGTAATTTTTCTTATCCCATGTATCAGTGACATGTCAAGTCTTAAGGTTCCACTTGTTTCATCGATATCTTATCCTGAGCTGCTTTTAACCGCTTGTCCCCCTTTCGAGGGCAGGAGACATCGTGATCACTGTCAGTGATCGAACATGCATGACATAAGCCACGGATGCGGAGGCCTGGCAATTATACCTTTCCCAGAAACACCACCCTGCCTCTGCTCTCCATATCTGCACTATAATTATCACCATCTCCATTATTAATGTTATATTTATTTTAAAAGCTTATTAACTACATCAAATATAAATAAAAAATTATTTTCCTCTTGATAAAATAGAAAAATGAAAATAAAGTTAATTTTTTTTTTTTTAACCCAAGCATTCCTTTAAGATTTACTTCGTTTGTCCTTTCATGATTGAAGACAATTTATTGTGAGCGCCGGTTTTAGGATCAGAAGCCAGATATGACTTCCAGTTCTTTCTCTGTTGGCAAATTAAATGGCTAAGAGAAAGCGAGAACTGTGCTAATATTTTTTTAATTTTTAAATTTTATGTTAATTTTTTGGATTCACCGTATGTATCAAAAAGTCAATACTGCAATCGATTATATTACTTTTTTTTTTGTCATCTATAATTTTGATCGATGGATTTAACGTTCTGAGATCCTTTATCCTATTATATTACAGTAAATTTTGTAATGTTTCAGATTTAACTCGCATCAAAGTTATATGATCGCTCAACTATAATATAAAAAAAAAAGACACAGAAAACAGGACTCCTTTTCTTACCATCCTCAAGCTGTGCCATTGTAGCTCCACTTGGCAGAGAGCTTGACTCAGTCAAGATTCAATGCATAAAATGTCTGTTAGATTTGTGCCAGCCTAATACTGCAACTCCATTTCTTAGCGAATCCTAAATAAACTGCTCCTAATCTATCAATTAAATGCAAATCTTAGAGTTTATTATGTTTTAATTAATTATTTCTATAATATAGTGACCTAGATCATGTTGCACTTGGATCTTTCCAAAATCTCCCTCAAAACTTGTTCCACTTTCTTTTTTCCCCTCCAATCATGAGTAGAATTGACATTTCAGCTCTCAATCACCCACCACACTGTTAGTGTTTGCTAACAATAATTAGATTATGCTAATTTCAAAAAGTTTATTGTATGAATACAGCAGCATCCTTTGATTTATACCACATAATGAATTCTTTATCATAATAGCTTTGAAAGCACCCATAAATATTTCGCGAATGATCCTCAAACTTTCACTTAAAATTTATTTAAATTCTTAAACTTTCGATTATTACAATTTATCTTCTTTTATTTTAAAAATATTATATTTTAATCAGTAAAAAGTAAAAACTACCACATCAACTATTTCATTAAAAAATAATATTTTAAAAATATAGAGACTAAATTTTAATAACAAAAAGTTTAAGGACTAAAAATATTATCATCGTATCTTTACCACATTATTAATAAATGGATATTCAGGATTTTGTCTAGTTTCTTAATAATTTTTTTGGCAAAAATGTTATCATTATAGTCCGTAAAAATAGCATTACATTAATTATTATTAATTTTAACTAATCATACAATAGCAAAAAATGAAAAATTAATATTTTTTAAAATTAAATTTTAATTAAAAAATTGAGGACTAAAAGTATATCAATATCATATCTTTACTATATTATTAATGAATGGGTATCCAGCATATTGGTTTAGTTTCCTAATGGTTTCCTTTTTTTTTTTTTGGTTTTAATGTGCGGCTAGAAACGCTAATTGCTCTAATTGTGTTATTGAGAAGCTGCCATCCATCGATGATTATGGGTGATGCGTCAAGCCACCGATGATTAGTATAATGGGATTCATCTCCAGCCATGGTAGACCTGAACGTCGTGACTGACGCATGCCGTGAGAGAGCGCGTCCACTCACGAGACCATGGGCAGCGAAGCACACGGCGCCCTCAGCCCTCCAATAAAAAATCTCAACTATTCTCAGCCATCCATTATCGGCTTCCTTGTTGGACGTCACGGACCGACTTTCCCCGATGCGGCTCCCACATTCGGTCGGATCGGCTCTGCCGTCCCGTGCACCTCCCGACGCTGTCCGATGGCTTGTCGCGTTGCAGTCGCTGCACGCAGGCCTCTCCACGGGGCCCCACCGGCAGCTCCCCTTTGGCCCTCCCTCCCCATCCATTACCAGCTCGACACGCGGCGAACAGCGTGTCCTCAGTCGATGACCAGGGGACGTCCGCCATCGATCCGCGCGTACGTGGCGGACGGGCGATGCGAAAAAGCGCGAGGGGGCCTCAAAATGGGCTTTTGACGTTATCGTGGTCCCATCGGAGCATATTCGGAGGAATGTACTCGTACTTTTAATATATATATATATATATATATATATTTCTAAGGCCATGTACACCCGATCTGTCTCTTTTGGTTCTTTCTTTCTTTCTTTTTGATTATGCACATAACTTAAAATCAACAGGATTCCCTCCATGTCGCTTCCCAATGAACCTAAGAATGATGGATGTTATTTTTATGGTTGAAATGACTCAAATATCACTTCTTGTCTTACTCATCAGAGTCGCTGGTAATATAGTTCTTAAAATTTCCTTCTTATTTATTTTCTCTTCATTAGGCATTGGTTGTGATAGGTGGATTATCCTGGTGATTTAGTGATGGAAGCAAGAAGATGATGATCTTTGTATTCGCAAAAATAGAGGATAAAATCATATATCAATAATAATGTTTTGAAAATTGGATCGGATCGATCGATCCAATCGATTCAATCAAAAATTAATTATTAATTCGGTTCGATTTTATTATTAAATTAACTTTTTAATATGATCCAGTAAAAATTAAAAAAATTCATTGAACTGATCAGGTTTCAACTGATTCAATTTGGTTTTAAGATTTTTTTAATTTTTTATTTAATTATATTATATTTATTATTTTATATTATTAAATTAAAATTTAATTATAATATTATTCAATTCGATCAAACTGATTCATCCGATCGAACCAATTGACCCGCGATCCAAATGTTAAGTCGGTTCATTATTCGATTCAATTTTTAAAATATTGATCAATAAATAATTGTAAATTTTTATCAATCATGATGGTTTTTATTTAACTTCTTTTTTGAACGCAAAGAAACATGGTGTTCAAATTTAGGTACAAAAGTATGTACAAATAATTTGAAGTTTAAGGTTGAGATGTTTTGACTTACAGCGTTAACCATGCTAACCAAATAAAATAATGATTAAGTTAATATTATATGACCATTCAACTTTATTTAACTTGTTATAAATCATGATATTATTTCGCTTCTTTAGCAAATTATAGTCACTTTATACGTGCTTTTTAAAATATCAATATACTTCAACTACATACTTTTGAATCTAAAACATAATTCATCAAAATTGATATAACAACTCCTTATGAATGCCCTTTGTATCCTTTATAAATGAAAATAATTTTTTTCTTTATTTTATGTCATTTCAAGAATGATCACTCATTGCTTATACACACTTAATACATACATACCCACAATGCATCCTAAAGTGCAAAATCTTGAAAAAGTTGCAATAAATAATATGGTTCTCCTATGAATTGTTACAATCAAAGCCAGATAATTGTGAGGACTACGGAAATTGTTAATTAAAAAAAACACTGATACAAAGATGTCACTTGAATGGAAATGAAGTATTATGTAGCATGATTTCTTTTAACATTGTCTCATTTGTCTGATCGTATACATCTTATAAAACAATCAGAATGCACACATGAAATTGCTTGCTAATGAACTTTATTTTGACATAAATAGTAAGATAAACATATGGGTAGATCAAACTATTTCACCATCCAGTTCAACCATCATATATTTTCAATTGAGAGCCATGTGGGATGATATGATGAGTACTTTATGTCAAAAATTTAAAATTTATTCCATAAGTATAATAAAAGGGAATGCGATGAAATCTAGCACATGGTAGGCCAAACATTGTGAACAAGCATACGGTTGGCAAAAGAGCTGAATGGAAAGCAAAACACACTTAAAATGTCCACATAAGACATAACGTGCATTTTGTTATTCAACGTCATCTGGGTCAATTTTGTTCATCTTTTATGAGAATGATCCCTAAAAGTTGAGTTGCTTAGATTTTCAAACAGTGAGGAAAGGAAGCGTTTTCTCATCAAATTTTGATTGAGATGAAGTATTTAGTATTTACAAGGGAGATGGAAAATTAGGAAACAAGAAGGCAAGTTACAAATGTTTCCATGGTTCTTCCGCCCACTTTTTCCGAAAAGGGGTGGGTTTCATCCAGCAATGCAAACAAAGCAGAGTAGTTTTTTAAACTGGTGCAAAAAAGGCATCGATTTTAAAACATGGGATGAAAATAAAAGATTTTATTAAAATGGTATTAAAATAAAAAATACAATTTCAAATGATATTTTTTACTTTCACATCATAACCCTTCAGCTCTGCCTCGTTAGCGCCAAGTGGCAATTTTATCAGTGCAGACTTATATTCCTACGGGGACTTAAATGCTATGGATCTTCGTTTGCCTCCTTTCTTTCGCATAATCTTCTAGTAAATCAAAAATCATTGGATCAATCAGGATTATTATATCTATTATCTTGTTAATCCGAATTATTTTGTTATATCTATTATCTTGTTATATCTATTATCTTATTAGATATAACAAGATAATAGATATAATAATTAGAATTATCTTATTATATTTATTATCTTATTATATCTATTATCTTATTAGATATAACAAGATAATAGATATAATAATTAGAATTATCTTATTATATTTATTATCTTATTATATTTATTAAGATAATAGATATAATAAGATAATAGATAATAAAAGAGTTAGAATCGCTAGGAAGCTTTAAACGTTTAAGAAAGGATTACGATCGGGTAACCCGATATTTCGTTCCACCTTATTGTTTTAAAACCGATTTAAAAAACTACTCGCAGCCAGCAAGCTACCCAAAAAAAAGCGCGCGCAAGATTCACGCTGGCACGTCAAGAGTCGGCGACCAAAGCGCTCGCTGGCTCGCCATCTATTGCACGGCAAAACTTTGACGAGGCTATCCCCCTGGCTCTTAAACGAAATCCGGCGAAGCCCTCTATCGTCATTGCGCCCCCGCTTTCAACGCATTCCTCTCGTCGCCTCGCATAAATTATTTTGACTAGAAAACATACAACGAATCCATAAAGCCGCAGAAAACCAAGCTCCAGTCGCCCCTCCGCCCCCGGCCCACACCGGATTCCAGCCATTCTCTTTCCTTAGAATTCGAGAGAAAGAGACGAGGATATTCATCAGGAGATGGGCGAGCAAAATGTTCTAGAGAAGAATTTCGAGGAGGGAGAGAAGGTGGGGAAGAAGGAGGTGAAGCCTTCCTGCCATCCATCGATCTCTCAAGAAGTTTTGGGCCGGACGGCGGCTTTGGCTACGACGGCAAGAGAAGACGGCGAGGAGCTCTTGGTCCGGCCGCTGAATTTTGCCATAGTGGATGACGGCGTCTTCCGCTCGGGCTTCCCGGAGACTTCCAATTTCGGCTTCTTGAAAACCCTGGAACTCCGCTCCATCGTGTGGGTGAATCTCGTTTCCTCCGGCCGTGCCGGCATTGCCTTTGTTCTTGTTTCTTTTCTGCTGTTGTTATTGGTTTTTCTTGTGTTCGATGATGAAATATTAGGGTGTTGTTGATTCTTTGTTGTCTTTGTTTTGGGTTTTGGATTCAGATGTCTTTGTCCGGAGCCGTATCCGGAGGCGAACAAGGAGTTTCTCGATTCGAATGGGATCAGGCTGTTCCAGTTTTCCATTGATGGAAGCAAGGTAGTTCGTTCTACTTCCTTTGCTGATAGACACGGGATCTTGGTTTTGGAATCTCTGCTATCAGATTTACATTAAAAAGTTTTGTGGGCATTAACATAGTATCCAGGCTTGTGATGTTGGCAGGCCGAACTTGTGTGTTCGATGTTTTGATTTTGTGTTTGGTTATGCGGTGTTTTTGCTTGCATGCACGTTCATCTCTGTCATCTTCTTCTTTGGATCAAAGATTAGACATAATTCGTTATTTATTTGCTATAGCTATGTTGAGGACTACTCTTGTCGCTTTGTGATTTCCATCTCTCTGTAGTTCTGATGGTAACGTTATTACTTTTCTGTTAAGTGCTGTGCTGTCACCACTTTCCTCATCTTTCCTCCCTCCCTCTCGTTTCAGTTTGACAAATTAAAATAAGAGCTTTCGCCATGCCTGCTCTTTTTTTGGTTCGGTGTGCCCCTTTTTCTCCATAATTAATCACTCTTGTCCTCAATCATGTTATTCTCTTTTGTTACCTGTCTTCGCTAATTTGGTATGCAGGGGATGATTGCACAACATTTGCAGTACTGCTTCACTATTAGATATGTGTTTTATATAATATCATTGCTTTCGTTAATTGCGTGTAGAAGTTTACTCTTTGGTTCAAGTCACATCGGTTAGCACTGCATCATCATAACCTCACATATGGTCAGCTTCCTCATTGAAAACAATGGTGGTTGACACATCACCAACAATAAAGTAATGAGGTAAAGCATTAGAATATGGTTCTTGTCTAAACCATGATCTAACTTTACGAACAAATGAACACTCACCAGCCTCAAGATATGTACCTTTTGGATTGTCTTCACCAATATTTCCTCTAACGCCTTTTCCTTAACTTTTACAAGTTACTTTAGTTGTTTGTGTTATGCTCTGTCAATTTTGATGGTAGGCAAGCTTAGATTTTTCCAATTTACTATGAATTGTACATCGCATGTTTGAGTAGAACGTCAACATGAACCTTTTATTGTTATTGTTGCTGTTGATTTTCGTTCTCCAACTTGAGGACGAAGTAGCGGTGCATGCCAGGATCTGTGTGGCGTTCTCTCATCATTGGGAACCTGCAACGTCCTTTCACACAGAATGGAGTGGCCAATCCCCACGAAGGACCCTTCGATGCCCAAGTCAATGGATAATCTTCAGCTTCAGACAATGAGAAGAAGGTTCTGAAGAGAAAGAGAAGGAGGAGTTCTCACATAGTGATTGTGAGTTTTTCTCTCTCTATCCTTCCCTTTAAGGCTCTTGGGGCCCAGTATTTAAAGGGAGAGGATCCGGTAAGCTGTTACCTGATTTTTAGAGAGCTGTTGTGGAAGTTGGGGGATGATAAGGCTGATTTCGATGTATACCTTATTAGGAGGGATTCATGATTCCGCAAATCATGAAGAGGGGAGCCATCTCTGGCTCCTTACTTTCGTTCATGGAGGAACCATTTCAGGAAAGAGTTTCGAGATCCTCATGGTTTCGGTGATCTAATATCCGAGATGTTCAGCGCGGGCCAAAGGTCGGTGAAGGAGAGGGTTGGTCGGGTAACTCCCGACTGTTGAGGTCCGGTTGCTTTGGCTCGGAGGCGAAACTCGGCGAAAGAAGCCGAGGGTTGGTCAGCCAAGATTCGGTTGGCGAAGCTCGGGCTGGTAGGGCTCGAGCGAAGATACCGAGGCAGAGGTCAGTAAGGCATCCTTCGGCTTCATGAGGGTCAGCCGAAACTCCAAGTTGGGTCCAGTTCGTCTGCTCACGTCAGCCGATTTATGTGAAGACCCTTTTTACCCCGCATTAGTTACCAAAATAATTTCTCTGAGATCTTTTTTTAGGGTCTTGACATAAATATGCTTATGGAGATCACAAGATATGGTCGTACTAAAAATCTACCTAGAAAACATGCTTCCACTGATTGTTTCTTTGTTAATATAAATTTCGTTGAGATGTTGAGCATGTGCATATTAGGCAAGAAGAGTCATGTAAACTTTCAAAATCCATTTAATAGACCCATATTTTAAATTTTTTATTTTTTCTATGGTCAAATTATAAATATTCTTCCAACTTTTAAGTAGCAGGGTTTCATTCATCCAATCGGCAGATGCTGGAAAAAGCTCATGATCCTTATGAAGCTTATGATATCTTCGGTAATAGGTAGCATGAATAAAACTATTATGAACTGGGAAAGAGTAGCATGAAAGTAAATTAATAGATGATTTAATATAACCATAACTAATACAGGAGTCAAAGAAACCAATATAACGTATCCAAGAAAAGGAAAAGCAAGCACAAGAAGGCATGAAATATATGAGGTCAGTAACAAAATGCAGCTAGACAATGATTCCACTACAATGAACAACTTACAAGATATCGGCTAATCCACTTGGTTCTTTTCAAAGTTCATAGAACTAATATCATGACCTAAACATGCTGTATGCATGTTAATGTTGATAAAGTGCTGCAGAGAGCAGGTGAGCAAGAAAGGGAGAAAAAAGAAGGTGGAGAAAGAGAAAGTAAGGAAGGGCCTATCAAAGAAGGGAAGGTGGGTGGGTCAAGGTCAGAGGTTGTCGATGGGAGGTCAGAGGTGATTAATCAAAGGAGACCAGTAGGTGGGGATGCAGTGAAGAAGATTGAGAGAGGTCAGATATTGTAGAGGGACATGGTGATTGATAGATGCGAGATGCCTGCTGGCTAGTATCCTATTAATGGCCCAAGTGAAGGGCTAAGAGCTTCCATGAGTGGATTGAGAGAGAGAGAGAGAGAGAGAGAGAGAGAGAGAGAGAGAGAGAGAGTGTGTGTGTGTTTGAGAGAGTTTAGGAAGGTGAGGGGTTCTTTAAGGGAATTAGTTTGGTTGAACCATTAGGTATCCATCTGAACCAAGTCGAACTAAGTGGAATCAAGCAATTCTCTTGGTTTGGATTGTTTTGACGGGTTGATCCATTGAGCCAGGCTTTTTGGGTCTGTTTGATGGATTGTTTCATTTTATGTAAGAAAGTTATTTTTATCATTTACTTTACTCTTGTACAATATTTCTCTAATGCTGACCTCCCTCCAATTTTCTTGAGACATTGGAGAAATGGCCATTTATATCATATTTGCGAAGATGATCAATTACAAGCCTAAGCTGCATGGGACTAACCTTTTTGTTCTTTATCTTGGCCTGCATTTGTCGTCCATCTTAATATATTCTCTTGCATCTTGGCAACTTTTTCTCTCGGATTTCTATTCATTAATATTTTTATTCATTAGCATGACTAATTTTGCCAACACTTTTGCATAGCTATTGACTTTGTAGTAGGGTTAGCTGAACCATCCTGAGCCGAATGGTTTGAGGCGAACTGAACCGAATAAGCATATGGTTTGGGGTGAACCGAGCTGAATAAGCTTGGAACTGGGATGGTTTGGCCTCTCAATTCAATACAAGGGGTGAACCGTCTGTACCAACCCGTATTGGCATACCGAACTAAACTAAACCACTCAATTCAACTTGATTCAAAGCGGTTTATGGGTTGGAGCCTCCTGCTTTACTTAATCAACATGCCATCAGTTTAATATAACATGATACGCTCCGTATTGAATCATACCAGTTTGATGTTGAGACAAATCAATACTCGGTATGGTGAACCTTGGATACTTCAATCTAGATGATGCCATGGGTGTATTGATAAATATCATTACTCTATGAAGACTCAAGAAATTCCACAATTGTAGTTAAGATGCTTACGTTTGTGTCAAATAGAAACAAAATTGATATTTGCATTTTAAAAAAAATATTTAGATGGCCTAATCTTCCATGCTTAGATAGTGGATCATGTAAACCATCTTCCTGATGCAATTAAGGACAAAGTAGTCATCAGTTTGAAGCAACAACGATGAATATATCTTTCCAAGGAACAAAGGTGTGAGTTGGTTGATCAACCTAAAGAGAGTACTCGATCGTAGACAATTCTACAAGGGCAACATCTAGGAGCCAAGAGAAAGGAGGGGGGCAGGGCAAAAAAGTATGGCTGCTAGTTAAGATAAAGAACAAAAGATCTAAAAAACAAAATTTGTGATAAAAGGTATCTAAAACAGAAAGTTGATTTCAATGCAAATATTTTTGGTAAAGCACGAGCTTTGAGGATGCTCCTAGTCATGTTTGCCTTATATAATCTGAAGCTTATCTAACTTATCTCCACAACTGCAGTTCTTCATGATGAGTTGGAGCAATTGATACTAATGAAGCAAACAAAGAGGTCAGTTTAATGAGCATAAGGAGTTTATACCCATGAGCTTAATAAGCCAATGAACTTGTAGAAGGTAATGTTTTAAGCCTCGATAGGATAGAGGCCCATCTTAGCTATTTGTCCCATCCCAAAGAGATTCCAAGACCGCTTTCGATCATCTCGTCTCGTTCCATTTGTCATGGCCATAATATATTATAGTGTCAATACTAAATAAATCTAATTTATCATAAAAATATAAACTTTTAAAGTTTAAATATGTTTAAAACTCAAATAAAATACTAAAGCTTTGTATTTTTTTTTTCTTGAAAAACATTCCAAGCAAGTACCGGAACACTTGACCAGTCAGGGATCGGAATGGGTTGAGATGCAAAACATCTCATTTTATGAAAAAATCGGGACGCCCCTGTTCCATGAGATTTAAAACCTTGGTAAAAGGCATATTGCATAGCATCCACTTTGTTCATCAATTCTTTAGAGACATTCACTTTGTTTATCAATTCTTTAGAGACTATCAAAAGAACTATCCAATCACCTGCAACCAAGTACGATTGATTTTATAACCTAATCAAAATCAATTCTTCACGTACATATTGTTGACAAGTTTGCAATTTAATTCTGTGATGATCTTCTAAGACCTTGTCTCCTACCTCAACCTTGTGTTTTTTGATGGCTCTAGCTTACACCTTGCTGGCTGTGTCATACTCCACAGGTGCAACCTTGAATGAGTCAGACTTTGATTGCATTTCAAATTATGAAACCAATCTCTGCCACCAGATGATGCGACTTTTGAGTGATTCAGATTTTGGTTGCATTTCAAATGATGTCACCAATCCCTGCCACCTGTGATTTTGGACCTATGGCCTTATCTTAGTCTATTTTGCAGGAATCATCCACCAGCGGTGTCCATATAACTTGTGGGGTAGATGTCAGCTTATATTGATAGTCTTTTGCTCTAGTATGATCAAGCTCTAAAAGGTCTATGGTGCTAAGGTGTCTACATTGCCTAATGCACTTTGGAGCTGTAGTTGTTTTGAGGGCATCACACAATAAATAATGACTAGATATCAAACATCAGGTTGTAGAGTTGCACTTTCAAGTCATAAATTAACATTATGGAAGAAGAATGAGCAAAACCGCTTGACTTATTGAATTAGCTAAAGCTAAACATACACTGTTGACACCTGTTATATAGGTCAATATGGTTCCTTGTAGCTTAGGGAATACAAAGTATAAAAGAGGAAAGGGTCTCCTCCTTAAAAAAGAAAGGGTATTTGAAAACAAGGAGCTTTTCTCCTAATGAGACAAAGATGCCTTTCATTCTAAAATAAGGTTGAGTAGCTTTTCTAAAGAGATTACTGTGCACAAAAAAAGAAGAAATGGATACAGAAAGAAATACCAATATATAAAGAGGAAACCTAGACCATAAGCCTATCCTACCCTATATAGGATTCCAAAACCAACAATGTAACAAATGCTAGAT
Organism: Calamus simplicifolius; assembly: GCA_900491605.1. Classification (NCBI taxonomy): domain Eukaryota; kingdom Viridiplantae; phylum Streptophyta; class Magnoliopsida; order Arecales; family Arecaceae; genus Calamus; species Calamus simplicifolius. The sequence continues at coordinate 488,675 of UESW01004329.1, read as the reverse complement.
ATAACCTTAGTACTGCAATAGTTTACAACAAAAAAATATCACCATCAACATTAATACTTTGCCAAATTAGAGGTTTAAACAAACTTCCCTTGATCAAATGAATGATCACTGTTCACTTTCGATTTCATTGGATGATTAGGTTGTCTTGTCTTTGGTGTTTCACGTTAGATGTGTCATCAAATAAGATATTTTCCAATTCATGGCACCACAATAACCATAGACTGGATCCATTACAACTTTACCATGTCTCCTTGATCCACAATTCCATCAATTGCCTTACTCCTGTTGAACATATACAATCACAGCAACAAAAAGAATGAGACAAATACAAAAAATAAGCATCTATCATAAGAAAGAAGTTTACTGTCAAATAGCTGGAAGCTGCCAGGAAAAATCCTCAAATGGAGAGGAAGATAAATATTATGTTATTTTTAAAGAGTCAACTATGGAATGGCACATGTATTAAGGGATGTCCTGTAACAAACCAATGGCTCAAGACATAAAGTTAGCTTTAGAGTTTTTAATCTCGGAAATTGGTACAACAAAGATGTTTTCGGACATATATGCATCAAATTGTTGAATATGAACATCTCATATCCAGTTGTCTTTTGCTAGGTAGGCTAAGGAAATTCAGGTAGACTGAAAACAGTAAATGTTCCATTACATAAAGGACACAATTGATCTGAGCATCTTGTATTAGCCTTAGAGATGATCAAGAATTGGATTCCCAATTGATGATAACCTAGTAGAAGGTGCATATGTTCATCTTAGTAGTGAATCAGTCAAGAAGAAATCTATTCTGCAAGCTATCATACAAATATATCGATTTATATGGCAATAATTGAAGCAAGTAAGAAGGTATTTAGATTTGAAAGTCTGGTTTGGTCTTAACATTGTACAAAAATGTAAACATAATCAGTGGCTGTTAGACTCTGGTCTATCCAACAAATATATTTGGTACATCAAGCAAGACAAAATAATAAAGATATCATAATAGAGATGTGGTACCAAGGTTGACAAATTACAAACATTCATCAATGAAAAATGAATGGCAAAGGAATCAGAAAAAGGTGTCGACAAAATAACATTGTGGAATACATTACTACAAAGCAAGGTTTGCCATATCGGGGATTGATACCATTTTGGTATTGAACCGGTATGGCTCGATGCAGGGTGTATTGTACTGAACCTGTCAGGTGAACCAGGAGTGTCCTTAATCCATGCGTTGCTTCGAATCAAGCCGAACTAGATGGTTCGGTTTGAGGCGATTCAATTCGGTTCGATACGCAGGTTTAGGGTTGGTACAGATGGTTTTGGGCGGTTGGTCTTCTGTATTGAATCAAGACCAAACGGTTTCAGTTCCAAGCTGGTTTGGTTCAGTTCATCCTAAACGGTCCTATTTGAGACGGTTTGCTTAACCCTGATTTTGTTACATGGTTCTAGTGCAAGTTTCTAATTAATGCTAATGCTCAAGTGCATCATACCTAATGTGAAATTATTGGATTACAGACCTTAAGGCATGAATGTCCCTTTCTCCTTTCCTACCATCTTCAAATAAACATGTGTTGCTTCTCCCTGTCATTCTTTTCTAGCTCTTGGTCCTCTTCACAAATGACAAATCAATTAGTAGTCCCAGTCAATCAACACAAAAATGTTAAAATTTATGTTTTTTTATTGACATAGGATTCTGATATTGTTATCTTTTGGTGTTTTTATCATGTTGTTTTCTTAATTTATTGAGCACGGCAGTTGAATCAATCACTTTCTTTCTTGTGTGATCCTCTCAAAACCTAATTGCTGAACATTTGAATGAATCACCCTCCTCTTTCTTGAATGATCCACTCAAACCTAGTTCATGATGTGACATTCAGTTGTTGACTTAACTGTTGCTTCTACAAATTGTCTCTCTCGCATCTGAACTTGCAAGAGCTTGTCCCTGTCTGGTAGATCTGTGGAAATGTGATTTCCAGGAGTCACGAACACTTGATTTGGTCACATGCTGCCCGTCAATGGCAGGCACAAATGGTGCACCGACCTGAACTTCTACATCTGTTACTAACAGATGCTCCACTTCCCCATTCTTACTCTCATCTCAAAATCCTTGTAAGCAAGTCCTGTGGATGGGTTAATTTATCTTATTCAACCCATGAAAGGGATCAGAAATTCTGTTAGATGAACCACAGCCATTTATCTAAAAGGTTCCTTGGTCTGACCTACTCAAAAGTCAGCTGTAGGTTTTATGATATATATGGTGAGATATCAACACATATCTTACATGATTTCATGTATTCTGAGTTGCACTTCCTCTCCCTGCACTTCTAGTTTCACATAATTCATACATCTCTGGACTACATTTTATATCCTCTCACAATTTTTGGCTGCATGTGGTGCATGATAAACCATTTGTGCAGATCACATGGGATAATTATATTCTCATCACATAGAATATGTGCAGCTATATTTTGTATATGAATGCATCAAATGCATCTGCTTATGCCTTAGCTGACTCTTTTACAATTAGATGTTTTCCGACTAATGGATTTATCATTCAAACCCTAAAGCAAGGCTCACTAACTTTTTTGGTATTCAACCAAATGATGAAGATGAATCCTCTATTGCTCCCATTCCCTAAATAAACTTGTACTTCAGAAAATTACTGCTATTATGCTCACATCCTGGTTCCTGCTTTTGCAACTAATCTTATTCCTGGCTGTAAAATCCAAACAAACTCTGCTCATCAAGAAATATGTCACCTGGACCCTTCAATTTAGCCTCCAACTCTCACTGGTTGCTTGGACATGGGTATGCCAGCAACTATACAGGTGTATGAAGGAAATGTTGGATGCAAACCTTACATGCACCCACACCTGGGACCTTGGACATATTGGACAGTTCAAGAGATATTTTGAGATTTTCTAGTTTCTTGATTATATGTTTCTGTCTTGAATTTGGTCAGTTATTGATCACTGTTGCTTAAAGAAATAGAAAGTCAAAAATGCCTTCAACTTTTGAGCCAATGAAAGAAAAAAATGATGCTGAATCACTAAAATTGTTAGCTTCATTGTCCTGATTGCCAAGCAATAGTGCCGTTTAATGTTAATGGCGGCTATACATGCATGCGCACCCACAAAAAGCTACAGACTACACTGCAGTTTGAACCTGTCAGAAAGAGTGTCTTAAAATATGCAGCTACATGTTTAAGGGGTAGCCTTAAAATTTCTGCACCTGGGGGAGTGAGTGTGGATGACCATTTCAATCTTATGATATGTTTCTAAAGATAATAATGCCATAATCCTGGAATTCCTATTCTTATATATGCATAGAAGTAGAGCATTTGCTTGTAGTTCTTTCATTATCATCATTCCATTCCCTGCAACAATTAAGTCAATTTCCTTCACGGTTGTCCTGAACACAATATTAACACTGCCAACGCTGTATAATATTGAATATATTTCTATGACTTATTTTTTTAACAATTGAAATGAAAATAACTGCTTTCCATTTCAAAATTTCATACACTCAATTTGCTGACATCCCTGCAGGAATCATTTGTCAACATTCCTGAGGATACAATTCATGAGGCTCTCAAAGTTGTCCTCGGTATTAAATATGCACAATTTTCACTGACATGTCAATGGACAGGATTCAGTTGAAAATTATCTTTATCAATTTTAATTGTTTCTTTTTCAGATGTTCAGAACCATCCGCTGCTTATTCATTGTAAACGAGGGAAGGTAAGAAGCTAATTATTTTGGCCATTGCTTCCAATACCCAGAATCTTGCTCTTTTAACATCTATTTGGTTCCATGTATTTGCACAGCATCGAACTGGTTGTGTGGTAGGATGTTTAAGGAAACTGCAGAGGTGGTGTTTGACTTCAGTGTTTGATGAGTACCAGCATTTTGCTGCTGCCAAAGCAAGGATTTCAGATCAGAGGTTTATGGAGTTATTTGACATTTCGAGCCTGAAACATTTTTCAACTTCGTATACATGTTTGAAGAAATCATCGCATGCTTGAGAAGGCCAGCATTCCTTAATTGTGAGGAAATCTGAGTTGCTCTCTACCTGTTGGTAGAGAATATTGCAGCACCTGAATAATAAGTCATTAGAATCCTTTTATTGAAATTGGAGCATTATGTATCCTAAGGAATATTATTTTCAGTTGCAGGCAGGGTGCATTCAAAGTGCTTTTTGCTTTCAATGCACTAACTAGTATGGTCTAGATAATCAGCTGTAGAGGTTTAAGAGCAAATTGCAAGAGGTATACTTTTTGGAGATCTCTTGCACATCATTTTTCTTAAATGAAAGATGTGCCTAAGTTCATCTAAGTTTATGTGGAATGAATTTAATCATGCCTGTTTCAAACTCTCCATTTTCTTATGCTGGTTAATATATAGGAAAGAAAAGGTTGCATTTTATTGAAACAGAAGTTTGGAGGATGACATGATATCTGGGGTCAGAGCAAAGAGCAAATGAGGAAGCTGGTCAGGCGTGACCATGGCAGAATGCTGCAATTTCTGGCTGAATTATTACGTGTATTTTGAATGACATAAATATATGTATGGCACATGAGTTTCTAGCTGAATTATGACATGTATTTGGAATGACGTAAATGTATGTATGATGCGAGTACTTTATGTCATCTGTCTGCTTAACATCTTCATATTGAAATGGCTTGAAGTCAAAATCTATTTAAATCAATTGAAAGATCTATGTGCTCGGTTAGCGGATTTCAAGCGTTCTCATTTTCACCGTGAAGTCAATCAAGCTCGGTTAGCTACAGTATCCACCGCAATTATGGCAGATGGTGCCTCTTATTTTGCCTCCCGCAATCACTGTGACCTGGGTTTTTATTACGCCTGCAAGCAGGTTCGGTCAGATGGAAATAGCACAACAATCAATATTTTAATCGGATCACGAAATGGAATCTAAATTTTATCCAATCCCTTCGAATTAGATGGAAATAAATAAATAAATTTTATCAATCTACTTGATCTTTCGGATCAAATTACTTCAAGAATAATCTTAACACAAATTATAATAAATATATAAATTAATTATCTAATATGTTATCAATATATATAATAAATGATAATAGGTAATCATATTTAATAGGATAAATTATTAATAAGATGTATTAGGAGAAGAATATTAAATTTATTAATATTTAAGAATTGCCTTGAAATATGTTATACCTTTGAACCAATTTGAGTTTAGAAGGAGAATTTAAAGATCTAAATTCAATCTAGATTGAAATAGGTTATGCTCTTAAATCTGAATAATCCAAATAATTTCAGTTTGGCTTGGACTAAGTAAATTTTGGACTTGTTCTAGATAAATTTCGATCCTTTTTTTTTTTCTGAATTAAATATATTAATTTATAAAATTTATTTAATTAATTTTTTTTTACTGCTGTCAATGTTAACCACAATGTAGTGTTATATTAGTATTTATTTTTTATCTGTCATGACAATTAATATGGCCCATCAAAAATGTATATTTGAAATTCTAGATGTAATTATCTTATTAATATGAAAAACAACTCCACATGCATGGAACTCCCGGGAAGCAGTTTAGGCGGGCGATTTGCGCTACCTTTGTGTACGGGCGTCTTCATAGATGTTTATACACGGACGTCCGTACCTAAAAGAGACTCGCAGCAGGGAGCTAGATGCCCCCAGAGGTTCTTTGCTGACGTGGAGTACACGCGTAACACTCCAATTGGTTAGCACACGCGTCTTCCTGTTATGCGTTTCGCTCGCAGGAGGAGGGGAACTTATAGTTGGGGACGGGTCTGCGATCAGAGAGATCGAGAAGGTGAAGGTAGGGATCAGTTGGTGCTGCGATCGAGTGGAGTAGAGAAGACAAAGAAGAAGAAGAAGAAGAGCAGAAGAGATGCGGATTGGCCTCCTACTTCTCTTTCTTGCCTTTATCGGCGCCCCTGCTGGAGCCCTTTACTCCCCCTCTTCTCCCGTCGTCCAGCTCAACCCTTCCAACTTCAAGTCCAAGGTCTTCAGATCTTTCTCTAAGCTCAATTCCTTCTTTGATCCTTTGTTTCGAATCCCTTTCTTTGGGATCTGTTCCTCGGATTGGAGTAGCTCAATGCTGGGAGAATGGATGGTAGGTTTTGAACGCGAATGGGGTCGTCCTGGTGGAGTTCTTCGCGCCCTGGTGCGGCCACTGCCAAGCTCTCACGCCCACCTGGGAGAAAGCCGCAACCGTGTTGAAGGGCGTCGCCACCGTTGCCGCCCTCGACGCCGACGCCCACAAGTCTCTCGCTCAGGTTCGGAGTTGCCCCGATTCTTTTTCTCTCTCCAATTTAATCTGCTGGTCCTGGGTCATCCTTTTTGGGTTTTTGGATAGTTGAATGATGTTCTGGTAGATCATTGACTTGCTTGATTTATAAGTTGCCCGTTTGGACAGATCGCAGTTCATTACACTTTTACCATCAGAATGATGCACTTAAACCAATTGAAAACTTATGGGATGGGGGAATTAAGTTGTTGAGTTCTCTGGCTAACAATAAGATTTGATCTCCTAAAGTCAGCTTCCAATTTTGATTGAGGAACTCACCTGTCACATTTTCCCTGCTATTCAGGGCAGACAACCGTTCAACTGACGGGTGCTGGGTCAATGGGACACATCAGAATTATGTCCCGAACTTTGTATTTTCATTTGGTGTGATGGAAATTTTGGGATTGGCACCCTGAGGGTTAAGAATACAAGTGCTTAAGTATCTTTCTTTGTTATTAGAATTAAACTTCCAATTCATCATTTTCTTATGCAAGCAAGTATGATGTCGGTAACTAAACGATGCTTAACCAGCAGTCTTGGCTTTCTTGTGTTTCTTCACATTATTGATTCCTCTACTCGTTTGCACTTCTATTCTATTGTAAATACCGTCCATGCAATACTTCTTTGTGTTTAGACTACAAATCCTGATGCTTTTTTATAAAATTAATTCCATTTCTCATGATGTAAGGGAGTCTCTTTGACTTGGAACCCGTTGCTTTAACAGATTCATCTGAAGTATTTCGTTGGACTAACATTTGTCCTTATCTCTTGGAGTCTGACTGATGGATGCTTCACATCGCCTTACATAAGCAGTCTATTAATTTTTATTATTTTTGCAGCACATTTTTTGAATGCATGATGTAATCTTTATGTTAAATGCATCTACTTTGTTGGTCATGGGATTGGGAATGATTGTTATATAAAAGATCGTGACTACTTTTTAACTTGCCTTTGCATTTGTTATGTTTGTAAATATTAATATCAAGTGTATACTTTTTTCTGTGTGTTTAATCAATTTATCAAGTTCTCTGTTATTAATTGAGTTACATTTCCACCTCTGCTTTTTAAGCTTTGTTTATGAGGAATCCCCATACTAATATGGTGCATGATGACTAATTTATAGGAATATGGAATTAGAGGATTTCCTACAATAAAGGTGTTTACACCTGGTAAACCACCAGTAGATTATCAAGGAGCAAGGGATGTGAAGCCTATTGCAGAATTTGCTCTGCAGCAGGTTTGTTGGATCAAACCTCTTCAATTGCATAGCATTTATTCATTTGATCTTATCTTGGGGATGGTGATTTTGTGTGTTTTCTCATATTTTTTAATTGACATGTGTTTGTGTGTCTTAAATCTTTTTGTTCATATTTAGTGGTTTAATCTCTAAACTCAGGGCCATCATGTTTTTATGTGCTATACAAAAGCCTCACAACTTGAGTATTAAGTTATCTTTCTATCATTTCAACTTATCTAACATGGTTGTAACTAATTATTACTTAATCCATCAACATGTTGGTTGCCATTTATGCTGGTTAATTATATTCAATGTCATAACCAACATCATATATTGGAATTTAACATTTTGTTCACTCTTTCATGGTTCACTAGTTATAATGCACATGCAAATGCACGTGGTTGTTATAGATTCAGGATAGTTCAATTAAAGATTTAAATTCTAAAAAGACTTGAAAATAAATAATTCATAATTAACTTTTTTTCTGTACACTTTTCACCTTCATCTCTTTGTTCAAAAGAATCTCTCTTCCTCTTCTCTTTAAAGTTCCTAGAGTTAAGCTATTCTAAGATCTGTCTTTTAGAACTTTTTAGAATCCCTTCTTCTATAGAAATCTATTATGTTTTAAGCCTTTTAAGAGAGAATTTCAATTAGGGTTATCATAGAATGATTGGAATGTTGGATCTTCAATGGAGTAATCTAATTGCAGTTATTTTTGTATTTGAAAAAAATCAGAAATTATCCCACTTTTATATAGTCTAAGGATTGCAACAGTTGCTGCTTCTTAAGGAAATCCTCAAATTTCAAATATTGAATGTTTATGAAATTGATGTTATAACTAAAATATAAAAATCTATGCTAAATATTGGCGTTGTGAGGAAAACTTCTGTAATAATGATCAATGTTCATTTTATCGGCTCTATCATCCAGGGGTACTTTGACCTTAGAGTAACTGTAGGAAGAATATAAGGAATGCAATATGGTCTTGGGTAATTTGAACCGGCCCTTTAAGTTTTTGCACTTGAATGTACCTGACTTAGGCTAGGCTTGGGATTGGAAATTTTAAGACTCAGAAAATTTTGGTCCAACTTATACTAAGAGACCTTAACTCATCCAACCTAACACTACTGTTCTATAATAAAAGAGCTACAAGAGCAAAGATTATCTCTAGATTCAGCATTAGCAAAGGAAAATATCTATGGAGATAAAATAAAATTCGAGTTAAAGTATGTGACCTGTCAAGGAAGGCTGTGAGAAGGCAGCAGCTGTGTTTAGGAGTTTAGCTGCTATTTCAAATGATGTTACTCCAATCCACTATGGGCTAATTATGTCTTGAACCCCAAACTCGTGAAAAAGAAGTTTGTAGTGCTGGCAAGCTTCCAAATGATGCAATTAGGAACACCATTTGCAGGTGATACTTTTGAGTTCCAAATGATGCAATGGCTGACACCATTTGTAAAATATCTTTTACAGAACTAAGAACTGTTCCACCTACTTTCACTGGTCCAGATTCTGGATATTATAAATTAACCAAGAATCTGATGAAGTGCCATTAGAAGCCCAAGGATCAAACCAGGATGACATTCACATCAAAAAGCATATGAAAGATTTATGGTTTAATTTCCTCTCTAGTTTGAAGAATGATGGGCAAAGATCAAGAATCAGAGATTCTCTGGAAGTGAATTCAAAAATTCATTGCCCTTTGCTCGTTTGTGTGCATCCACGTGACTGAAAACTATCTTTTGTTTGTGATGCAAGCACCCAGCAACTTAGTAACTGCATTCCTTTGATCATGATCTTCTTTCTAGGCCTTAAAATAGGGCTCTAGCTGATTGTGTGTGGCTGAATTCCCATAAGAAATGGTCTCATAGTTTGCTCTGTGATCTATTATTATCTTTGTTGGACAAGGAACGCGGCCAACAAATAAGCTTGATATAAGAGATTATTTTAAAATTCAAGATTTCAAAAAAGGACAGTAGCTTATGTTTCCATAAGTCTGTCATTCAATTTATCTCCATTAAGAAAATGTCAGCACAAGTCTTGCACCAGGGGGAAGAAATGCTGGCTTTATGAGTTTCTTATGTCACAGTTATAAATGTAACCATCAAGGCTTTCTCAAGTTATTTGGATTGTCTTGATGAATTATTATTTGTTTATCATTTTTAATGTGTTACCTTCAGTACCATGAAAACATTTTAGAAACATTACGTACACTTTATGTTATGTTAGCTTAGGTTTATCCATTTGCTTTATAGCAATGTTTTAAAAACCGGATTGGACAACGAACTGGCTTCACATTTGGGTCATGGGCCAACCGGTTTGGTCGAACCAAATGATGCCATAATTAATTTTTAATTTAATAATATAAAAATAATAAAATATAAATATTAAACTATAGAAAATCTGGTTTGTATGATTGATAACATATGTACCAGCCACCATGTAGCTGATATGCTCAGGATTTCAATATACAAAGGTACACTCTGAACCCCTTCTTTTCATTTAATTGCTTTCGATTATGCTGACAAGACAAGAATATCTTGTCTAAACATGTGAAATACTCATTGAATGAATCTATCAGCTTAAAACAAAGTTAAGCATGCATGCTATTACCGATAGAAACTCAAACAAATTGCTGCATGACATATACCAAGAACACATCGTAGCCAAGTTCAAAAAGATTCTTAATATGTTTCCAAAAACTTAAATAAAAAGGAAAACAAAATGCATCTAAGGATAAAATGAAACTGCAAAAAAGGAAAGTCATAAAATCCAACAAGAGTACAAGATAATAAAAATATTAACTAAGAACAATTTAATATTTCACAAACCAACATACTAAACATCCAATTGTTCACAAAACAACATATCGATAATCAAAAATATTAAAAATTATTCAATAAAAAGTTTAACATTGTCATTTAATTTTTTGGAGAAGGTGGTAGCCAATCTTCTTCATCCAAATCATTGCCACTCATTCTATTTTCAGCAACTATTGCATTATCACCATCTTCAATAAACATTAATTCTTCTTCACCATCTAAAAACAAAAAAAAATTGAATCAAAATATGTTTATTTGAATATCATCAAGCATTAACCATTCCAAGATTAACCTTTGGTCATGTAAATTGATTCATTGTCGCACTTCAGTTGCTCTTCCATCATGTTTTCCAATTCCTCATAGTCAAGCTCTCCTTCCACTTCTTCTTTCACCATCCAAAACTCAGTTTTCTCAATTGACTCATAATCAATTGGATCATAAGGTCTATTTCTCGAATTGTGCCTGTGAATTATAATTAATATGAAATCAATATTGCAAGAAATAAATAGAAAGAACATTTTAACAAATAAAAAATACACTAAAAATAATAAAATTATTTTGTACCTATTTTGCAAATGCAAATTGTAGTGAATATATACCAAGTCATTAAGTCTTTCATGCTCCAATCAATTTGTTTTCTTGGCATGTATATGTTCAAATACACTCCAATTGCGTTTGCATCTGGAAGAAGCGGCGGTTTGACTAAGAAGTCTAATTGCTAGCTTTTGTAAATTAGAAGTATCACAACCAAAGAATCTCCACCACTCATCTATATAAAAGAAAGGAACTATTACATTAATATATTAAATAACTATAAAAATATAAAAAAAATTAGCTCCATTCTTACCTGGACGAGTAGTCTTGCAAGTAGTGTATGTAAGTGGTCTATTAAAAGTCTTCAATCTATCCCTATATATTGCCATCTCATTCATAAAAGGGACGATTTAAATAAAGTTTGCTTTTCAACCACCTCAATAATGCCACGAAGAACCTCCGGTTTTTTGCACAAGTTTTGTTCATCGTATAAAAATGTTAGATTCAACCAATATGCCAACATATGGATCCTTTTACGCAACGTCTTATGCCAAGGATCTTTGATAATAGTAGTATAAGGCTTATACAAATTCTTCTTATACTTAAACAATTTCTTGATACTTTTTTTAGCCCTATATATCCCATCATATACTTAACCCATAGCCGGCTTCTCATTGGAATCATAAATCCGTAATAAATGTATCAATGGACCCATAATCTTCACTATGATCAATCAATTCCAAAAATTTTCATCTAAAACAATTTGCTTGACTTCTCTACCTTTTGACAACATAAGAAATTTTTTGAAGTCCGAACAAATAACCAAAGTTGTAAGTAGTCCTTATGATCATGCAAACTCTTCAATGCAAGAAAAGTGATGGCAAAGCAGGTAGCTCCAGGACGAACAATCTCTGTCCAATTTGGTTGTTTTCTTAACCAATTCAAAACCCACTTATGATTGTAGACAAATACGATTATCTTTGAAGCAAGAATGGCTAAGCTTTGCACAATAGGCATTTCTGCAATATCTTTTATAATCAAATTGATGCAATGTGTTGCACATGGAGACCAATAAATATCAGAATATTTCTTATGAATTTTCTTTCCAGGGCATTATAATTAGCTTCATTGTCTGTCGCTATATGAACCATATTTTGTGAACCAACCATTTCAATAATTTTAAAAAATAAATTGCATAATGTGTTTGCATATGTAGTAAAATCTGAAGCATCAACTGATTTAATGAACGAAATCTCTTTAGGACTATACCAAAAAATTGATCAATGGCCTTTGCCTTGTGTCAGTCCATCCATCACCCATGATAGTACAACCTGTTTTAGCCCAAGTCCTTCGAAAAGCATCAATAGTTATCTTGATTTGTTGCTTGCAATCTTTCAATAAGCTTACTCTCATTGCATGATAAGCAGGAGCTTTATATCCATGGCCTATGCTTGCTATTTTGCCAACTGCAACTTGAAAAAAAAGAATTCACATCATTCAATAGAATACATGCATCATAAAACCACATAGCAATCATTATATCAATATCATTCCATCTCTTTACTTTGCATGACAGTTTTTATGCTAGGTTGGATAGAATTATTTGTTCCATATTTGAAATAAGCTTCAATATTACTTGTAGCTTTTCTCTTTCCTTTTGAGGATGCATCGACACCAATATTAGTTTTTTCTACTTGAGGAATCTCTTGAACGTCGTCACCTTCAAATTCATGGATCAATTTACCATATGGACTTATATCATTATAACAACCTTTCTTTTGTTTTGCCTTTTGAGCATTCTCTTGCAAAGCTCCTTGTACTAAAAAGCGATCATCCGAAGATACTTTTTTACACAAATCAACATTGCCTTTTATTCCAACAAGATGTTGCTTCATTCTCTACATTTTGCTTTTGGCAAAAGTTGTAAATAAAGACCCTCTTTCCTTAAGAATTTTGGCCCTCAGTATCATATTTTCATGTTATATCTTTTTTTTGTTGAATGTTTATATCAGAAGAAACTTGTTTATTAGACTGTGTTTCACTTGATGGTATTGACTGGGATCCAATTGCTTTTATTTTTCTATAATTTACATAAAAAAAGCCACATACACACACATATATATATATATTATCATTGAAAAAAGCAAACAAAAATAATAGCTCACCACCACATATAGCGCATGCGCACGCGCGCGCACATATATCTAGAATTTCAAATTCATCAACATAATTTCAAACCGGACAATAATAATAGCTCTCCAACATAATTTCATTAAGCAACACTTAATTCAAATCAGTTGATCTTATGCATATTAGCAACAATTAATATCAAATAATAATAATAATAAAATAAATAAAATAATCATTAATTCATACATGATCAACAGTAATGTATATTATTAATAATATAACCATCATTAATTTCAATATGTTAGTCAACCATTTTGTATTTGAATAGGTATTGAATAGAATAATCATTTTGCATAATGTATTTTTATGAGCAGCGCTACGTATAATGGGAAAAAAAATATGAAATATTTTTTATTTTATTAATGGATGAAAATTATGAGAGAAGAAAAGGAGTCGCAGCCCGTAAAGAAGAAGTGATTAGAGAGTTACTCTATAAAATGCAGATCCCTTGACCTCTTGACTTTAGCAAGGGATCAGAAAATTATTTTACTTTTTTGTTTGTTTTGGAAGGAGAATTGCAGCACCTCTTCCACGGTTCCACCACCCAAAAGTCCAAACAAACTAAAAAAAAACCTAATAAGAGGGTCAAGGGGTTGTTTTGGAAAGAAAATCGCAGCATGCCAGCATCTCTTCCATGGTTCCATCGTCCAAAGGGCCAAAACAAACTAAAAAAAAAAAAAAAAAAACAGAGGGTCAGGTTCAACGGAAAATGCTTTTTTGTTCGTGAATCGTGAGAATCACAGCATGCCACCTCTTCCACGATTCCATCAAAAGGGCCAAAACAAACTAAAAAAAAAATCAAAGGGTCAGGAGTCAACGAAAAGTGCTTTCTCTTGTTCTTGTTCGTCTTCGTTCGCAATAAAAAAATAGAAAGCTTTCAGTCAAGGATTGTTTTGGAAGGAGAATTGCAGCACCTCTTCCATGGTTCCACCGCCCAAAACAAACTAAAAAAAATAATCAGAGCGTCAAGGGCAATGTTTTGAAAACCGGACTAGACCAACCGGTTGAACCAGTTCAATCTGGAACCAGTCATCAGTCCAATTCAGTTTTATTATTAAAGCTGACTTGTAGATGATCCGGTCAAAACCGTAAAACCCATTGAACTGGCCGGATTTTGAAGAACTAGTCTAACCTCGGTTTTTAGTCTTTTAGTTTTAATAAATGAAATTAGGGTTAGTTTTTTTTGGGTTTTTCAATTTTAAGAGTAGTTGGGCGGTGGATCTGGCGCTCATACGGCACCACCAGAGCTTCGGCTCCTGAGACATCAGATCAAACCGAAAGGATTGAAAGTTGAAACTTTATCATCTCTTCCCTCTTTTCAGTAGCCATCCTTGTGATTTTGCCATTGAAGTTCGGAGGTAAGAATTTTTTATTCTGAACCTTTCTCAATTCAACCATCTATCAACTACCAGAAAGATGGAAGAGGATCATTCTTTTTTCTTTCGCCACTAAGCATGGCTTGAAAAATAATTTTATACATAATTTTTTTTAATTTCAAGACGAATCTACATTAACAAGTGGTTTATCATTGTTTATCCAACATGAAGAAAGCTTTTTATTTTTTTATATTGTGGACAAAGACGAAAAACAGAAAGCACTTTCCTTCCTCATGGCTCATCCCTTGACCCTCTAATTATTTTTTTTAGTTTGTTTTGGGCGGTGGAACCGTGGAAGAGGTGCTGCCATTCTCCTTCCAAAACAATCCTTGACCGAAAGCTTTCTATTTTTTTTTTTTTATTACGGATGGAGATGAACAAGAACAATAGAAAGCACTTTCCGTTGACCCTTGATCCTCTGATTTTTTTTTTTAAAGTTTGTTTTGGCCCTTTCGATGGAATCGTGGAAGAGGTGGTATGCTGTGATTCTCACGATTCACGAACAACAGAAAAAGCACTTTCCGCTGAACCTGACCCTTTGTTTTTTTTTTTAAGTTTGTTTTGGCCCTTTGGGTGGAATCGTGGAAGAGATGGCATGCTGTGATTCTCATGATTCAAGAACAACAGAAAAGCACTTTCTGCTAAACCCCTGACCCTCTGTTTTTTTTTTTTAGTTTGTTTTGGCCCTTTGGGTGGTGGAACCGTGGAAGAGATGTTGGCATGCTGCGATTTTCCTTCCAAAACAATCCCTTGACCCTCTAATTAGGTTTTTTTAGTTTGTTTTGGACTTTTGGGTGGTGGAACCATGGAAGAGGTGTTGCAATTCTCCTTCCAAAACAAACAAAAAAGTAAAATAAATTTATGATCCCTTGCTAAAGTCAAGGGGTCTGCATTTTATAGAGTAACTCTCTAATCACTTCTTCTCTGCGGGCTAGAACTCCTATTCTTCTCTCATAATTTTCATCCATTAATAAATTAAAAAAATGTTTCATTTTTTTTTCCTATTATACGTAGCATATTTTAATTAATTATTGCTTAATGAAGTTATGTTGGCGAACTATTATTATTGTCTGGTTTGAAATTATGTTGATGAATTTTGAAATTCTAGATATATATATATGTGCGCGCGCTATGTGTTGGTGAGCTTTTATTTTTGTTTGCTTTCTTTAATGATCATATATATGTGTGTGTGTGTGTATGTGGCTTTTTTTATGTAAATTATAAAAAAATGGAAGCAATTAGATCAAAGTTAATACCATCAAGTGAAGTACAATCTAATGAACAAGTTTCTTTTGATATAAACATTCGACAAAAAAAGATATAGCATGGAGATATGTTATCGAGGGCCAAAATTCTCAAGGAAAGAGGGTCTTTATTTGCAACTTTTGCCAGAAGCAAAATGTAGGTGGAGGGATTAACAAAATGAAGCAACATCTTGCTGGAACAAAATGCAATATTGATTCATGTAAAAAAAGTTTCTTCGAATGATCGCTTTTTAGTACAAGGAGCTTTGGAAGAGAATATTCAAAAGGCAAAACAAAAGAAAGGTTGTTATGATGATATAAGTCCATATGGTAAATCGATCCATGAATTTGAAGGTGATGATGTTCAAGAGATTTCTTAAATAGAAAAAACTAATATTTGCGCATCCTCAAAAGGAAAGAGAAAAGCTACCGGTAATATTGAAGCTTATTTCAAATATGGAACAAATGATTCTATCTAACCTAGCATAAAGGCTGCCATGCAAAGTAAAGAAAGATGGAATGATACTAATATGACGATTGCTATGTGGTTTTATGATGCATATATTCTATTGAATGTTGTGAATTCTTCTTTTTTTTTCAAGTTGCAGTTGGCAAAATAACAAGCATGGGCCATGGATATAAAGCTCCTGCTTATCATGTAAAGAGAGTAAACTTATTGAGAGATTGCAAGCAACAAATCAAGATGACTATTATGCTTTTTGAATAATTTTGGCTGAAACAGGATGTACTATCATGGGTGATGGATGGACCGACACAAGGCAAAGACCATTGATCAATTTTTTGGTATATTGTTTTAAAGGGATTTCGTTCATTAAATCAGTTGATGCTTCAGATTTTACTACAGATGTAAACACATTATGCAATTTATTTTTTGAAATTATTGAAATGGCTGCTTCACAAAATGTGGTTTATATAGTGATAGACAATGGAGCTAATTATAAGGCTATTGAAAAAAAGATTCACAAGAAATATCCTGACAGACAAATTTGAACGTATACATACCAAAAAAAGAAATTGATTGGAGCACAAAAGACTTAATGACTTATATGTTCACTACAATTTGCGTTTGCAAAATAGGTACAAAATAATTTTATTATTTTTAGTGTATTTTTTATTTGTTAAAATGTTCTTTCTATTTATTTCTTGCAATATTGATTTGATCTTAATTATAATTCATAGGCACAATTCGAGAAATAGACCTTATGATCCAATTGATTATAATCAATTGAGAAAACCGAGTTTTGGGTGGTGGACGGAGAGCTTGACTATAAGGAATTAAAAAACATGATGGAAGAGCAACCAAAGTGCAACAATGAATAAATTTACATGGCCAAAGGTTAATCTTGGAATGGTTAATGCTGGTTATTATTCAAATAAACATATTTTGATTTAATTTTTTTGTTTTTAGATGGTGAAGAAGAATTGATGTTTATTGAAGATGGTGATAATGCAATATTTGCTGAAAATAGAATGAGTGGCAATGATTTAGATGAAGAAGATTGGCTACCATCTTCAAAAAAATTAAATGATAATGTTGAACTTTTTATTGAATAACTTTCAATATTTTTGATTATCGAATTGTTGTTTTGTGAACAATTGGATGTTTAGTATGTGGTTTGTGAAATATTAAATTGTTATGTTATTATTTTTATTATCTTGTACTCTTGTTGGATTTTATGACTTTCCTTTATGCGGTTTCATTTTATCCTTAGATGCATTTTATTTAAGTTTTTGGAAACATATTAAGAATCTTTTTGAACTTGGTTGCGATGTGTTCTTGGTATATGTCATGCAGCAATTTGTTTGAATTTCTGTCGGCAATAGCTAGCATGCTTAACTTTGTTTTAAATTGATAGATTCATTCAATGAGTATTTCACATATTTAGACAAGATATTCTTGTCTTGCCAGCACAATCAAAAGCAATTAAATGGAAAGAAGGGGTTCAAAGTGTACCTTTGTATATTGAAATCCTAGGCATACCAGCTATATGGTGGCTGGTACATATGTTATCGACCATACAAACCAAATTTTTTATAGTTTAATATTTATATTTTATTATTTTATATTATTAAATTAAAAATTAATTATGACATCATCCAGTTCGATCGGACCGGTTTATCCGGTCGAATTGGTTGACCCATGACCCAAATGTGAAGCTGGTTCGTTGTCCGGTCTGGTTTTTAAAACATTGGTCAAGGGATGAGCCATGGGGAAGGGAAAGTGCTATCTGTTGTTCTTCTTTGTCCACGATAAAAAAAATAAAAAGCTTTCTTTATGTTGGATAAATAAATGGTAAACCCTTTGTTAATGTCGATTCGTTTTGAAATTGAAAAATTATGTATAAAATTATTTTTCAAGCCATGCTTAGCGGCGGAAGAAAAAAGATTGATCCTCTTCCATCTCTCTGGTAGTTGATAGATGATTGAATTGAGAAAGGTTCAAAATAAAAAATTCTTACCTCCGGATTTCGATGGCAAAATCACAAGGATGGCTACCGGAAAGAGAGGAAGAGATGATGAAGTTTCAACTTTCAATCCTTTCGGTTTGATTTGATGCCTCAGGAGCTGGAGCTCTAGTGGTGCCGTATGAGTGCCAGATCCACCGCCCGACTACTTCTCTTAAAATTGAAAACCCCAAAAAAACCTAACCCTAATTTCATTTATTAAAACTAAAAAGACTAAAAACCGGGATTAAACCGGTTCTTCAAAACCCGGCTGGTTCAATGGGTTTTATGGTTTTGACCGAGTCATCTAAAAGTCAGCTTTAATAATAAAACCGGACTGAACTGATGAATGGTTCCCGATTGGACCGGTTCAACCGGCCGATCCGGTCCAGTTTTCAAAACATTGCTTTATAAACCCTTAAATATAGATTTGAGAACACTGTTACTAGGTCTCATCGTATATTTGTTGCATCACTTTGTTCTCAGTTGGTACAACTGCCATGCCCGTTGCAATCAACCCATTTCTATAATCTAACATAAATCACCTTTGTTTTTTCCTCCTTATGATATATTTAAACTATTAATGTTTCTCAAAGAGTTTCTTTTAGGGACATTTTTTCCTTTTTTTAAATCAAGACATTTTTCTTCTTGCCATTGGTTTGGCCAACCTCAAAGGCAGATTCTCATCCCTTGGCTTGCTCATCTGTCGCTCCATGCCAAATTTTATTTTACATAACTTACATTGAACTTTTGCTAAATGATTATTCATTTGGTGATCACCATATGACCGGTGTTTGAAATATATTGTCTATTGATTTAATATCAATGCAAAACCTACACCCTCCCCTTTGCTCTCTCTCTCTCTCTCTCTCTCTCTCTCTCTCTCTCTCTCTGCGTGTTTGTATATAAATGAAACAAAATGATGCATGAGTCTATATTGTCAATTTTCATGTTTTACTGCCCATCACTTTAATTGTAAATTCTTTAATTTATTGCAGCTTTCTTTGTAATATGATGAATATAAGTTAAAACATTGACATGCTTCCTTGTGCACAGATTAAGGCACTTCTTAAGGAACGGTTAAATGGCAAGTCTTCAGGAGGTTCAAGTGGGAAATCTGAAACAAGCGCTTCTATAGAACTGACTTCTCAGAACTTTGATGAACTAGTTCTAAAAAGTAAAGACCTTTGGATCGTGGAATTCTTTGCACCATGGTATGTAGCTGTGACACATTTTATCTGTTGCTGTCTTGTTGGTGACAGTGATTGATAACAGTATTATCTTACTTTTTGATTATATGCTTACAGTAAGAACAAAATCCACTAAACCAATTTATTGAGAAATACGTTTTGAGAGATATATCACTTTGGCTTTCATAATGAATATTTGTTGAGGTCTTCGTGTCCAACTATCTGAAATGTTGCTCCTTTTGGCCTTTTCTTTTGTGAATTAGGAGATTAAATAACCATGTTATCTGAGTCGCAAATTATGACTCATGATGTCTAATTACATGAAACATTATTTTATCAGATTAGGATTCGACCAATTGTCAGCCTACCATCAACACTAATTCTCTTCCATTCAAGCTTGGGACAATTTATCAAATCTCTATTATTAACAGAATCTATTTTTCATTGCATTTAGTGTATGATAATTTTCTTTGTTTTGCTCTGGCCTTATGCACTACTCTTGTTTTGCTTAGTCACTGGTTTCTTTCTTCTGTTGTGGCAAGTATGAGTGTCATAAGGCCAGCTCACAATACCTTGGCAATGCCGGAAATAAACTTGTTTTTTTCTGAGCTTGGGACCGTTTATCAACTGCCTATTATTAATAGAATCTATTTTCCATTCCTTCGTGTATGGTAAATTTCTTTGTTTTGCTGTGGCCTTATGCACTACTCTTGTTTTGCTTAGTTACTGTTTCTATCTTCTGTCATGGCAAGTATGTGTGCCATAAGGTTATAGCAATGCCAGGACTAAACTTGTTTTCTTCTGAGCTTGGGACCGTTTATCAACTGCCTATTATTAACCGAATCTATTTTCCATTACATTTGGTTTATGGTAAATTTCTTTGTTTTGTTGTGGCCTTATGTGCTACTCTTGTTTTGCTTAGTAACTGTTTCTATCTTACGTCATGGCAAGTATGAGGACCATAAGGATATAGCAATGCTAGAACTAAACTTGTTTTCTTCTGAAAGTCCTTCATTATGACATGTCAAGAGTATCTATGGATAACAAGTTCCATTATAGTGTCCTTTTCTTTTATTGTTATTTAACGGCGCACATTCTATCATTTTTAAAGACCCAAAATTTGCCAGATATCTTTGTACAGAAATGCTTCTCGACATATTTCACATGTTTAAGAATTTAGACCCTGTTGCCAGACACCTTTTTCATTCTTTGCGTATATCTTATTTATCGATGGACTGATGTCCTTACGAATGGATTTCATTTGTCTTCAGCAGTGAGACTAATTTGTTTTGTTATTTTAGGTGTGGTCATTGCAAAAAGCTGGCACCAGAATGGAAGAAAGCTTCAAATAGCTTGAAGGGGAAAGTGAAACTGGGCCATGTTGATTGTGATGCTGAAAAGGTACTTTTTTTTCAGAGAAACATTTCCATGTTTTTCTTTTTTTAAAAAATCATCTGTATAAACTTGGTTGCATCTTTCTGTAAAGAAATAGAGATGTTGTTCTATACTTGAAGTTGCTTGTAAAAATTTCTAGCTAGTTCACAGAACATTAACCTTGAGGCAGAGGTTTGTGAAGCCTCATGTAGCACTTATTTTTCCAATATGTTACATTATGAAGAATAAACAAATAGTCCATAATTTCCCTAATTCTTAGCTGTGCATGTGAGTGATTGATTCTGTGGTGCGCACTCTCGCACAGAGAGAGAACGAGTGATGCTCTCCATGATGTGGGCCTGGATGCCAGCTACTACACTGTCAAATCCATAAGTGCTTTCCCTGCAGCGGTCTTATGCTCTTTAGTCATATTTAGTTAGAGCAGTCTTTATGTTTCATGACTTTGCAAATTCATTCTCAGAAATGGGCCTTAAAGAGACTTTGTCATGCTGGGTTATATATTATCTTGCTTCCTACATAAACTATGTAAACAAGATTTTGTTTGGGCATGCCAATGTTGAGTGTTTTTTCTTCCTTAAATTTCTGCTTTATGATTTTGAGACATTCATGCTGAACAATTTCAGTAGCATTAAGCTAAATGCTAACAAACATGCAAAATTGCCAGTCTTTGATGAGCAGATTCAATGTACAAGGTTTCCCCACTATTTTGGTGTTTGGAATTGACAAGGACAGCCCGTATCCCTATGAGGGGGCCCGAGTTGCTTCAGCAATCGAGTCATTTGCTCTACAGCAGCTTGAAACCAATGTTGCTCCTCCTGAAGTCTCTGAGTTGTTTGGCCCAGTAAGCACTCACTCATTGCCTTTTCATATTACCACATGCCAACAGTTCTATGCTTGTTGTAAGTCACTTTTTGATTGTGAAGGATGTAATGGAAGAGAAATGTGCTTCAGCTGCCATCTGTTTTGTGGCTTTCCTCCCTGACATCTTGGATTCTAAGGCAGAGGGAAGAAATAAGTACCTTGAGCTTCTATTATCAGTTGCTGAGAAATTTAAACGGAGCCCTTACAGGCAAGTGCTGACTTAAATATTTGTCATTTTTTATGATTATTTTTTGTTTGGCAAGTTTAATAATTACACCATTTGCATGGAAAGAATGATGGTAATAAATTATGTCCATGAAATAGTTATAATCAGCATTACTGATTTTTCAACTTTTCCAATTACAGAAAAGATTTGTTGTTAAATATTGCCAAAAATTATATTAATTGGTTGTTTCATTGAATTCTTGTTAGGAATGACCACAGTATATTTCATATCAATCTGTTATCCAAAATATAATCATGAATTGAATAGGCATGCCTTATTGTGATTATGCTTTTTTGCATGAACGGATTTAAGGGGAAGGTGGATGTTTAGGATGGCATCCACATGGCTCAAGAATGGCTTTGATTTTGTAAAAATCAATGGTTTAGATCATATTCTTGTTGGATTTATTTTCATAATATTTTTAACAATGACACCATGCTTCGGCATCCTCTGTATCTCAAAATGCTGGCCAACCACATGTAATGAAACTAATTTTTCACATTTATCTTCTAACTATCTGGAGAAATTTGATAAGCCAAAGGTCATAATCGTCATGTATAGACTGCCAGTATTTGTTGAAATTCAATGCTTCTACTAATATTCTGACTTATATCTGCTGTAATGAGCATGTGCTATGGGAAAGGAAAGAGAGATTGGTTTCTTTCGCAGTTGGTTAATGCATTTGATATTACATGGAGCTAAGGTTATTTGTCTTGCAGTTATGTGTGGGCAGCAGCAGGCAAGCAGCCCGACCTTGAGAAGCAGGTTAGAGTTGGTGGTTATGGTTACCCAGCTTTGGTGGCTCTAAATGTGAAGAAAGGCATATTTGCTCCGCTCCGAAGTGCCTTTGAGCATGATCAGATCATGTAAGCTAGTTATTTGGGACTCATGTTTATGTTTTTTGTTTAATCAATTTATCGATGTGCTCCTATGAAAGAGAACTGACAGAAATATTTATTTCCAGTGAGTTTGTGAAAGAAGCAGGGCGTGGTGGTAAGGGAAACCTGCCTCTAGAGAAAGCCCCCTCTATCATCCAAACAGAACCGTGGGATGGCAAAGATGGAGAGATCATCGAAGAGGATGAATTCTCCCTCAAGGAGCTCATGAGGGAAGACATTACAACCAAAGATGAATTATAACCAAGCAGCGGGATTTGGATAATTTGACAATGTGGGTTAAAATTGAGGCCTGTCAAGCAATTCCGACGATTTTAGAAGTTGTGATTCACATACTTCAGACAATTTTGCCTGATGGCGAAGAAATTTCAGATCTAGTTCATAGAATGCTTGTGGCGAACTGTTGTTCTGGGTTACCATGCTTCATGGTGTGTCTAGATGGACTCATATGATAATTTTCTTGGGGCATATTAATCTAGAAGCAAATTTTAGTTGATATTTATATCTCCTTATTTTTTTGGAACATTTAACCAGCAGGATATAGGATTTCTAGTAGATGCATTGCCATCAATTTCTGATGATTAAGAGTTATATATTGGCAACTACCTGCAGAGTTAGGAATTAAAGAAGTCGGTTGTTGCAGGAGTATGGTATTCCTGTCAAATTTTCGTGATAACATTCTGTGGTTCTGCTGGCAATCTTATTGTTTGTCGATGCTAACGGAATGTCCGTCCACACTTGTCCGCTCAGAGAGCAGGCAGCGAATTTTATGTACCTGAGTGTTTGTCCAACTTTTAATTTAATGGGCAAGCCAAGGCCTCGTCCATGAAATTGAGGTCAAATCCATATTATTTGCATGAAAAAGTCTTTATACAACGCTTTCGGTGCAGCAGTCCTACGTGGACTGTACCGTTCCTTCTTATTGGTTCATATGGATTTCATGTGGCCTGACACTATGGGACAGGATAGCAGGGGATAATGTTACTTTTTGATCAGGGGGATAATGTTACTTTTTGATCATGACATCCATTAAAAGTCGTTCAGCCTTTCACCATTGGTGTGCAGACAAAAATGCTCTTTTCCTCTAGCCTACTTTAACCCGCCATCTCATTTGGATTTTGCTGATAAAAAACTCTTTCTGATTGTAAAACATTCTTCCTGTGGATGATGATGCCACGGAGCGAGAGTCTGGGGTTGAGGTTGTGGTTTATGAGCTTGACGATGGCTTTCAGGATCTCCTATCAGATAAGATGGCGGTAGAAGTAGGCCTGCACGAGGGTGTTAGTTTGAACCAGCATCATCACCTTGGCGTACCTTGATGGAAGGGACTAAGTACCGATGACATCGGCATTCAGGAACTGGATGGTTTCATCTGAAGATCAATGGTCTTTTTGGTGCGGCGATAGCTTTGGAGGATTCATCAGCTTTGGTGCTAGCTTTTGATGATTCATCAGCTTTGGTTCATCTGTGTTCCTTAAACTCTAAATTCTTAACAGCTTTGTTGCTCAAAAAGCATTAGTTCAACTAGAGTGTCGTAGGTTTTGAACTAGGGTGTCGTAGGTTTTGAATTAGAGTGTCGTAGATTTTCAACTAGCGTGTCGTGTGTTTTGAACTAATGCTTTGTCTTAACGTTTTCTGAATGGGTGTCGTAGGTTTTGAACTAGGGTGTCGTAGGTTTTGAATTAGGGTGTCGTGGGTTTTTAACTAGGGTGTCGTAGGTTTTGAACTAATGCTTTGTCTTAATGTTTTCTGAATGGGTGCCTTAGGTTTTGAACTAAGGTGTCGTAGGTTTTGAACTAGGGTGTCGTGGGTTTTGAACTAATACTTTGTCTTAACGTTTTCTAAATGGGTGTCGTGGGTTTTCACTAGGGTGTCGTGGGTTTTCAACTAGGGTGTCGTAGGTTTTCAACTAGTGCTTTGTCTTAACGTTTCTAAATGGGTGTCGTAGGTTTTGAACTAGGATGTCATAGGTTTTGAACTAGGGTGTCGTGGGTTTTCAACTAGGGTGTCGTAGGTTTTGAACTAATGCTTTGTCTTAACGTTTTCTAAATGGATGTCGTAGGTTTTGAACTAGGGTGTCGTAGGTTTGAACTAGGGTGTCGTGGGTTTTCAACTAGGATGTCGTAGGTTTTGAACTAATGCTTTGTCTTAACGTTTTCTGAATGGGTGTCGTAGGTTTTGAAATAGGGTGTCGTGGGTTTTGAACTAGGGTGTCGTGGGTTTTCAACTAGGGTATCGTAGGTTTTGAACTAATGTTTTGTCTTAATGTTTTCTGAATGGGTGTCGTAGGTTTTGAACTAGAGTGTCGTAGGTTTTGAACTAGGGTGTCGTGGGTTTTGAACTAATGCTTTGTCTTAACATTTTCTGAATGGGTGTCGTAGGTTTTGAACTAGGGTGTCGTGGGTTTTCAACTATGGTGTCGTGGGTTTTGAACTAGGGTGTCGTAGGTTTTCAACTAGGGTGTCGTGGGTTTTAAACTAATGCTTTGGCTTAACGTTTTCTGAATGGGTGTCGTAGGTTTTGAACTAGGGTGTCATGGGTTTTGAACTAGGATGTCGTGGGTTTTCAACTAGGGTTTTCCCACGACACCCTAGTTCAAAACCCACGACACCCTAGTTCAAAACCCACGACATCCTTTCAGAAAACGTTAAGACACCCTAGTTCAAAACCCACGACACCCTAGTTCAAAACCTACAACACCCATTCAGAAAACGTTAAGACAAAGCATTAGTTCAAAACCCACGACACCCTAGTTGAAAACACACGACACCCTAGTTCAAAACCTACGATACCCTAGTTCAAAACCTACGACACCCATTCAGAAAACGTTAAGACACCCTAGTTCAAAACCCACGACACCCTAGTTCAAAACCTACGACATATATTCAGAAAACGTTAAGACAAAGCATTAGTTCAAAACCCATGACATCCTGTTGAAAAGCCATGACACTCTAGTTCAAAACCTACGACACCCTAGTTCAAAACCTACGACACCCATTCAGAAAACGTTAAGACAAAGCATTAGTTCAAAACCTACGACACCCTAGTTGAAAACCCACGACACCATAGTTCAAAACCCATGATAACCTAGTTCAAAACCTACGACACCCATTCAGAAAACGTTAAGACACCCTAGTTCAAAACCCACGACACCCTAGTTCAAAACCGATGACACCCTAGTTCAAAACCCACGACACCCTAGTTCAAAACCCACGACACCCTATTTAAAAACCCACGACACTCTAGTTAAAAACCCACGACACCCATTCAGAAAATGTTAAGACAAAACATTAGTTCAAAACCTACGACACCCTAGTTGAACTAATACTTTTTGAGCAGCAAAGCTGTTAAGAAGTTAGAGTTTAAGTAACACATATGAACCAAAGCTGATGAATCATCAAAAGCTAGCACCAAAGCTGACGAATCCTTCAAAGCTATCGTCGCACCAAAAAAACCATTGATCTTCAGACGAAACCATCAAGTTCCTGAATGCCGATGTCATCGGCACTGAGCCCCTTCCATCAAGGTATGCCAAGGCGGTGATGCTGGTCCAAACTAACACCCTCATGCAGGTCTACTTCTACCCGTCATCTTATCTGGTAGGAGATCTTGAAAGCCATCGTCAAGCTCATAAACCACAACCTCAACCCCAGACTCCCGCTCCGCGGCACCATCATCCACAAGAAGAATGTTTTACAATCAGAAAGAGTTTTTTATCAGCAAAATCCAAATAAGATGGCGGGTTGAAGTAGGCTGAAGGGAAAGGGCATTTTCGTCTGCACACCAATGGTGAAAGGCTGAACGACTTTTAATGGATGCCACGATCAAAAAGTAACATTATCCTTCTGCTATCCTGTCCCATCGCGTCAGGCCACATGGGATCCATGTGGACCAATAAGAAGGAACGGTGCAGCCCACGTAGGACTTGCTGCACCGAAGACGGTGTACAAAAACTTTTCCTGTTTGTACATATAAGCGGGCCATTAAAAATCTAGGGGCCTCCAACTTATCCATAGCTATGTAATCAAAGACTTGAGCACGACGTTGGACAAAAAGTTTTTTATCCTTTGTCATCATGGATGAGCTCTCGATTCTTGGCTGTCCCCAAACTTCACAAAATCCCAATGCAAGGGAAGGAGCCTTTGAGATTTTTATTCTGTTTGCTCACAAGACAAAATTAAGCTTTCTTGAGAATTTTCGTGTCCAATTGAATGTATTATAAATTATTTTCTTCATGTGGCCTGATAAACATTCAAATGCTTCTTTTTCTGCTCCATCTATTTCGATCTGTAACAACGTGCTATGTATCCCGGTGAGAGTAGGCAGCGACACGCTTACAGCTCCTCCTCCATGAGTGGCATTTTATAAGACTGAACAAATGGCTTAAGACTTGGTATTCAAAGCCGTACCTACTAGGCGCCAAGTGTTTGACAATTGCCACACATTTCTACATAATTATGCGTCCGGACAAGAGAATGGAAAAGAAAATATAATAGACTCTGCTCATCTGCAAGGGGGAGATCATGTACTCCCAGGTTTAGAACCAACGATCAGACACCAAGTTGATATAATTTTACCACTGCAAAAGTATAGAAACTAGAAGATATATATTCTGATGATTTCTAAGATAGGCACAATAACATATTGTTTAGAAAATATAAGATCATATCTTAATCTAAATATTAAATTTTCTATTATATATATATATATATATATATATATATATATATATATATATATATATATATATATATATATATATATATTAACAGATGTACATGACAATTAATCAGGTGGATTCATAATTTAAAATTTCATCACGTATTTTAGCATGCTAATACAATAATCATCCTTTTTCATCTATTTGATGAATTGATTAGAAACTACTAAAGCATGTGGCATTTCCTTTTAAGACATTTTCAGTAATATAGATCCCATGTGGATTTTTGATTGGGATGTCAAATTATTAATTTTAGATATGAGGGGAGAATGTGCACTCTCCTCTTTAGGGGTAAAGTTTACCTCAAAGAATATTGAGTCCCTTAATTTTAACTTTTTTAAGATCTAGGAAGGGCTAACCTTATACCCATCCTACCCTATTCAGGCTAGTGCCCATGCCTTTCAATAGACTGAGTCAGTACTCATAGAACCAAGGCTTAGTATAATTAAGGACTCAAGCAGGGATCCACAACATTTAGCATCAAATTTTCGCTTATTGCTTGAAGTGGCAATGGATTGCACAGTGATAAAACACTCATTAATATTATCAGTTCTTTTTCTTTATAAATAAATAGAAAAACTTTCACAACATTTCCCATCTCTCTTGGTCATCAATAAACATAGAATAGTATGCATGCATTGATATTTGTACAACAAATTCAAATTTTAGAATACAATATCACAGAGCCTTCAAAATATCTAATAATTTTTGCCCTATTTTTAAATCAATCAATCAAGTACAACTCCTCAGATAACCAAGTAAATCTTGAAAGGGGCGGTCATGATACCTATGTAGGCAATCCAATTATATTATAAGTAGGTTTTTTTTTAATAATTAATATGCACAAGTTAAAAAAAAAAAAAATCAAATATTGAAGATTATCAGGTATATTTTGAAACTCATTATTTGATAAAGTGAGATAAAACTTATTATAACTACCAAACCTCAGTTTGGTAGGATATTTATTTTATGAGGAAGAAAAGATTAATATCATCGAAAGAAATTCAGGACCTGCTTTAGAGCGTATTGCCTGCGTTAACCTTCGTTGACTTGGCCAGCAATAATCCTCTCCCCCATCTGATTTCAAGTTCAACCCCAGCAACAGCCTTCCCCGTGTGCAATAACTTCTCCAATCATTAATCCCACAAAATCTCCAGCTCAAGGCCAGGTGTTTATGGAAGTCGTTTTTATTTGTAAATGAGTTCTTCTTCCGTGATTTGTTTTTCAAACTGACGGACGGGCAGTCAAAGAAGGAAAGCCCACTTCCATTCCTTCAAATGGATCCCATTTTTTAAGCCAATTTAGGTACCTCCGTCTATAAATAACCCCAGCTCCTGCGCTCCCCTCCCTTCTCCTCCATTCCATTCCTCCTCGTCCTCGCACCATTGAAAATAGAAGGGAAGGCAAAGAAAAAACGGAGCGAGGGAAAGAAACAAGCATCCATCTCCCGATCTCCGACGACGGAGACCGGGAGAAGGTGGAAAGAAAGCGAGTATCGATATCAATTCCAAAGCCAGAAGAAGTGTTTATTAACAATGCGAGACAGCCTCTGCTCCACCGGAAGGCGTTGTACGCGCGGTGCCTCTCCCACGCCGGCGACGAGCTCAAGAGCTTCCGCTCGTGCCTCCGCTGGCTATGCGTCGACCAGTCCGACACGCCGCACGCCGTCGTCTCCTGGTCGCTCTTCCTCCTCCTCGGCCTCCTCGTCCCCGCCGCCTCCCACTTCCTCCTGATCTACTCCCCCACCCGCCGCCCCTACGACCTCGCGGTCGAACTATCCTTGACGGGAGCCTCCGCCCTCTCCTACCTCTGCCTCTCCGCTTCTACCGCCGCTACGGCCTCCGCCGCTTCCTCTTCCTCGATAAGCTCGTCGGCGAGAGCGAGCGCGTCCGCCTCGGCTACACCATCCAGCTCAACCGCTCCTTCCGCCTCCTTGCCTTCTTCGTCATGCCCTCCTTCGCCGGCGACGTCGCCTACAAGGTCTGGTGGTACGCCACGGGCGCCGGCCGGCTGCCGGACTATCTGCTCGTCGGCGGGCGGGGCGCCGCGTGGGCGTGCGCGGCGGTGGCGTGCGGGCTGGAATTGGCGTCGTGGATGTACCGGATGGCGACGTTCTTCCTCGTGTGCGTCCTGTTCAGGCTCATTTGTTATCTCCAGATACTAAGGCTGCAGGATTTCGCGGCGGTGTTCCGGGAGGAGTCCGGTGTGGCCGCGGTGTTGAGGGAGCATGTGAGGATAAGGAGGCAGCTCAGGATTATTAGTCATCGCTACCGGGTCTTCATTCTCTCCTCCCTTGTTCTCGTGTCCGCCTGCAACTTCGCATCGCTGCTCCTCACCACCGGCAGCCACCACGCCGAGGCCGACATCACCAACGCCGGCGAGCTCGCCGTAAGTTCTTTTCCATAAATTTTCCTCCCTTATCGGTGTCGCACGGGACCTACTAACACCATTTAAAGAGAAACTTTACTTCTTTAGATGCATGCCAATTGATTCTTGTTATTTTATTCAGTGTTAGCGTCTCCTCTCCTGGAGTCCCGGGTTATCACTGCTTTACTCTTTAACCTTTGTTTGGTTTCCATTCTAAACACAGTATTTAATTAAAATGTTGTAATCCGCCTTAGCAAAAAACTGCCTCTCTTTAATAAAAGAAAGAAAAAAACTATTCGAAATGAACCTAAACATGTTTATTTGATTTTTCTTTTATCATTTTATTTCATATAAATAAATTTCAATATCAAAATTAAATCATCTTCTATGATAATTGATAAGATCCTGTCATACTTATTAGTTAGTTAAATGAAAAGCAAACTGAAACGCTTCGCTGAACCTAGGATTCATGGGTCACATTGAAAAATCCATAATCTATAATATAGCAAACAACTTACGAGTCCATAGCTAATATGGCTAACATAGTCCATATAAATGTCAGTGATTAATCAAAAAGTTTCTGGTGGCTGAAATTAGCCACACCATTTGGAAGCCATCAAGGCTGTATAATTTACCTCATAATCCATGTTAATCTTTTGAGTTGGCTAAGTTCTAGAAGACCAATGGGGACTGTTATATATTTAACAGAGATGTATCATTGCTTATTCAAAACTAATTTATAAGCTGTTCCTGAGATTAGTTGTTTGCATTACCAGAAAATGATATATGTTAGATGCATATCGATCTATCTTTCATGCCAATGTTGGTGTAGTGATTGCATCTTATGAAAAGATAATACGAAGATCTACTGTACTGATCCATATCGATATATTTTGACTGCATCATATTGTACCAATACAGTACTGAGTTTCGTAATGTCCATTATCAAATGATATTATAGTTAGAAATGAGAAAAGAATAGATGCTAAGACGCCTTGTCTCAGCATGGAATGCATACTGTGATGACTACCATATGGAATTGAGATCTCAATACAAGTTTCACGAATCCCGGGTAATATACTAATTGCACATGAACAACATCCAAAATATGTCCATGTGATCATCTTGCAGTAATGTGAATCATGGACAAATAATTTTCTCTGCTCTAATTTTTTATGCATGCTACGTAAATTGACATCTGGTTCACATATCACTCCGGCACATTTATTTCAAGTTCAACAGCACCATCCGTTATTGAATTTGTCACACTTTTATGCTATTAGCATTCGAAGGTTTTGTGGAGATGTTTGATGAATATGCGTACAAAAACTACGGTACCATGCCCTTCCTAAATTCCATATTTTTCGACTTGCTGATTTATTAGACTCTCAGACTTTGATCCCTTGTATGAGCTCTGATCATCTCATTATGTCTAAAAGAGCAGCCTGTAGTCATCATATTCAACATTTCAAGTATAACAGTGGCTTCAATTATGCCAATAAAAACAGGGGACTTCAAGCTAGATAAAAATCAATTTCTTGACCTGAATGGACAGTAGAGGCTAAATGTGTCTGCTATTTATATTTCACTATAATCTCTAAGCATGGGAAGCGATAATATAAGGTCAGGCTGTGGAATTAAGATGCAAAGCCAACTAAATTCTATAGAACTGATTCTGCTATGGATGCTGGCATTGCATGTATAATTAAACTTTGGAATTAATCAAATTTTAATGTGCAACTTGGCAGCTGTGTTTAATTGGGCTTATGACCGGACTGCTCATATGCCTACGTAGTGCTGCAAAGATAACTCACAAGGCCCAGGCAATTACAAGTGATGCTGCGACCTGGCACGTTTTTGCTACCATTGAATCCTTTGGTGCAGACACTGAGAACCCCACTTCAGTAACATCTGCAGATGTCCATCCATTGAGCAACTCTGAAGCTGAGTCAGACGAAGAAGAGTTCAGGGATGACGATGAGTGGGATGACACAAAACTCATACCATCTCATATCAACACCATTTCCTTTCAGAAAAGGCAGGCGCTAGGTGAGCACTCTTATATTCCAGCTGGTTTTTGCTTGCTTGTTCGATATGCTTGTTAGTTGCCTTTCATACTTTGGTCGACAATGTATTATAATTATTCTAATTTTCTACCTCTCAATTCAGTGACATATTTAGAGAACAACAGAGCGGGGATCACTGTATTTGGGTTCGTGGTGGACAGGTCTTGGCTACAAGGTATATTTATGATTGAATTCTCTCTTGTTCTGTGGCTGTTGGGCAAGACAATTGGGATCTCTTAGGCCCACTATTATTTTCTTTTCCTCCTTCAATTCATTCTTTTGGATATAGATTCTCACCCTCCCTGTGTAGACGAAAAGACATATTTATGAGACATGAAAGCAATGGAGGGGGTGTTCAGGTAATGGGATGTGAACTAATTAAGGAGCACCTGCTCCGAATATCTTGTATTATTATTTTTATTTTTATTTTATTAATGTTGTAGAGTATAGCTCAAGTCACTCGTGACACATGTTGTAAAACCAGTGAACAGCGTTAAGTTTTTCTAGCATAAAATGCAGATCCTACAAGATTGGAATCGGGACTCAATGCTACAAACAAAATTCTTCGGTTTGTTTTTTAATTTTTCAGCATTGAATATTGGTTAAGGTGTGGGCCTGATGAGGTTGATTTTACGTATTCTGTAGCTCTTTTGTTCATGGTTCTGTTCTTTTTGGTATGTGTTTGCCCGAGAGAAGCAAGGTGCTGGGACTCGAGTGATTTACCTCGAAATACTAAAATCAAGCAGGAGAATGGAATGTCGTTGTTGACTTGACATGGACGGTGAGGAGAAATCACACAAACAAGAGTTGGGAGGAGCTTTATTTTCAGTTAATGGCTAGTGCTACGCCAGATCACCGGCTTCGAGCGTCCGCGAATGTCCGGTTGCCTTCTTCACGAGCTATGAATCCTTCGGCGAGCTCCTCGCGCCTGCGGGCCTGCAAACAAGTTCCGGGGGCCAAAGATTCCGACGGAAATCCTTCGACGCTCAAGTCAGTGCTCTGGGCAACAGTCGTGAGCTTGAGGAAGTTCGAAAAAGGGAAGAAGGGAGAGGCTTAGAGCTGTGCTCTCTGTGGGCAAAAATGAGCGTTAAGAGTGTAGTGAGTTCTCAGTTACTTGGTCTTACCTGGTCAGGGTCCCTCTTACTCTGGAGTCCGTGGGCTTGGGGTGTGATCACTTGTCAGAGCATTAATTGATGGCAGTACAGTGAAGCTTACCTTCATGTGACGTGTCAAGCTGCAGGCTGTGTTCTGTCAGAATTGGTGGCTGCAAGGCATGGCCGATCGTTACGACGCTTGTCAAACGTGTCCCCTACGTCACCTTTTTGGTTGTCCTGCGCAGAGAGTGATGGGTGATAAAATTAGTCGTGTGAGTCCCAAGGTACAGCCATTGGGGGGAAATGATGTTGAGTTGAAGCCAACTGTCCCTCGTAGAGCATTGATTATAGATTGCTTGTGTAGCACCGTTCATGCCCTTGGATGAGCTTCAGAAAAGACCGAGGGTGAACACTTGCATGGCATTGTTCACCGCCGAAGGGAGCTTGGCAACTGCAGGTCTGAGGCTAAGCAAGACTTGAGGCCGAGAGAAGCAACGTGGCAACCATAAATGCGAGAGAGAATAAGATAATAAATGCCTTGGAGCAAGCGGATGATAAATGCCTCGGAGGTTGGCTTCGAGGGTTTGGCCTCGGAGGTTGAGAAAGAGAGCCGAGGCGGAGATGTCCGTGACACTTTATTCCATTAAATACTCTTTAAGCCATTATGACCATTTCTGAACCATTAAAGGCTCCAGCCCATTGACTCGGACATTAATGACGAAAGGTGGCCCTTACATAACGTGACCCTTTCTTCCTCTTATTCTCTTTCTTCGTAATGAGAGCAATGCCGTGGATGGATGTTGGGAGCTGAGGCCGAAGGGGGCTCCGTCAATTTCCTTCCTTCACGGTTCTCTAACGGCGTTGGATCAGCCACATCAGATGTCCTCTCGCCCCTGAGATGAAGCGGGCCCACTCCAGCAAGGCAAAAGGGGCATCACCTCCCAAGTAGCTGATCCCCACCTGACTTTGGGGTCTTTAACTTTTGACATGAAGTTTGGATATGGGTCCCCGTCCACATGCCGTTGAAGCAGAGAGCCAATGAAGCCGCAATGATGCTCCTGAGACAGAGGGAGCCATTGAGGCTGCAATAATGCTGCGGAGGCAGAGATAAGCCGTTGAGGCTGCAATAAAATTGCCGAAGCGGAAATAGAGCCGTGGGGGCTGAAATAAAATTGCCTCGGGTATCTGTGTGCTGGTTCGGAAGGTGACTCAAGCCGGTATGGGCTGTTAGGGATTTGAATCGACTCGGGCATATGCTAGCCAGGCCGAGTGGTATCCGTTAGCCGCCATACCGTCGAGCTACTCCGAAACCACCTCGGGGGTTTCATGGCCGGCCTGAGGGGTGACTCGAGGTCGCTGGAATCATAGGTCTTGAACTGCCGCGGGGTTTCGCGGCCGGTCCGGGGGTGACCTTTTGATCACAGGACCGTCGAGAGCCTTTTGAATGGTTGGTTTTCCCATAATGCATTTAGATACTAATGAAAGAAACTTTTTCTTGTAGTGTACTTAGCTTTTTGTTGGAGGAATTTGTCTCCTGCTTCGTTTTGGGAGGCTCCATGTTTGTGGCATTTGTTGGTGAGCTTGGAGGGGCTCTTTACTTTTGGCATGAAGTTTAGAGGTAGGTGCCCATCAACTATGAGCTGAGGAGTTGGCCTCTCCTAGCTGTGAGCTGTCTTGGGGCTTCTTGATAGCTGAAAGTAACCAGCAATATGTTGCAAGTGTACAATTTAAACGAAGGTATTACCCGATTGACCGTTAGCCGCTAATACAGAGTTGAAGCCGCTGAGGTTGAAATGAAGCCGTTGAGGCTGTGACGAAGCCGCTGAGGCAAAGTTGAGGCCGTTGAGAGCCTTTTGAACCCCGGAGGGTGTCCTGAGAGTTGAGAGTTGTCATGTGCCTTTTTAACTCCGGAGGGTGACCTAAGAGTTGAGAGTTGTCAGATGCCTTTTTAACCCCGGAGGGTGACCTAAGAGTTGAGAGTCGTCAGCTGCCTTTTTAACCCCGGAGGGTGACCTAAGAGTTGAGAGTCGTCAGGTGCCTTTTTAACCTCGGAGGGTGACCTGAGAGTTGAGAGTCGTCAAGTGCCTTTTTAACCTCGGAGGGTGACATGAGAGTTGAGAGTCGTCAGGTGCCTTTTGTGCCGAGCTGGCCTCGGGCTTTAGTGCCGTTGGTACATCGGGCTTGAGTGCCGACCGAAATCGGGCTTTTTGGATCCGGTGGTACACCGATCTTTGGTGCCAATGGTACATTGGTCTTGAATGCTGATGCAAGGTTGGTCTTCCCTGCATGATATTTTTAAGTATCAATGAAAGAAGACTATCTTAAGTGCAGCGTACTTAGCTCTTGTAGAACCCTTGTTTTCCTTCTACGGATTTGAGCACTTCCGCCCGCTAGTGGTCTGCCCCCTAGGGAATCAAGTTGGGATGGAGCCTGGAGTTGGTTGATGACCAGCTCCTCTCAGAAATGAAGCTGTGGACTCATCTTCAGGGTGCAGTAAAGAGAGAGATGAGATCTAGAGCCGGGGACGCTGGAGCGGAGCCACGGATGAAAGTCGGAGTCGGACTCGGGAGCTAGAGGTCACCGAGGGAAGCCAGGGCAGCCAGCGGTTGTTGAAGACGAGCGGCCCAAAGAGTCCGCTGAAGTCAGACAGTTAGGAGAGGATATTGCTGGGAGTTATCATGATTCGGGAAGCCTCCACATTGGTTCAAGGCAAGGGGCCCTCTAGCTTCCACAGTCTCTCTCTCTCTCTCCTTCTGCTGAGTTGACGACCTTCCCCCTAGATAACTATGTTGATTGAAGGTGAAGGGTACCAGTGCTAAAATCCAAGGACAGCTGGAATGGAATCCGTAGGAGGTCTTGGGCTCGGATTGGCTCTGGGTGCAACAGAGAAAAGAGAGAGAGGGGGTAGATAGAGTCAACAGTCAAAGCCCTTAGTCCTCATCTCCCACCTTGCATTAATAGCATCAGCATGTCTTAGCTTATCACCGCCAGGAATAAAAATGCCCATAAATACTTGAGGTGACTAGGAGTTAGGATTTGGGTGGCAAGGAGTGGCGCTCTTGCTGGCTAACGAGCCTGAGCCTTAAATTGCCGTTGAGCTTAAGTTTGAGGTTGCTTTTGCTCCTGAGCTTGTTGCCATACGACCATGGAATATCGCTCCCATAGCCTTTGAACAACTGTCGTTAATGCTTGGATCTTCAGGGTGAGGGTGGCACGGTGTTTTGCTTGAATGGCACGAACTGGTGGTGATGGTGGAACAAAGAACTAGTATCTTGTTACTCACCTTGTTGAGGGTGCCCCCCAGCGTTACTGGTGAAAGCTTCCCGGATTCTTATCATCATCCTCTTCACGATCCACCATTTTGATGAAAAAGGGAATTGCTGACCCTCCCCCTACCTGACGCGCCAATCTGTTGACGCCAGATCACCGGCCTCGAGCGTCCGCGAATGTCCGATCGCCTCCTCCAGCGAGCCTAGGATCCTCCGGTGAGCTCCTCGCACCTGCGGGCCTGCAAACAAGTCCCGGGGGCCGGAGATTCTGGCGGGGACCCTCCGACGCTCAAGTCAGTGCTCTGGGCAACGACCGTGAGCTTGAGGAAGCTCGAAAGAGGGAAGAAGGGAGAGGCTTAGAGCTGTGCTCTCTGTGGGCAAGAATGAGCGTTAAGAGTGTAGTGAGTTCTCAGTTACTTGGTCTTACCTAGTCAGGGTCCCTCTTACCCTTTTTATAGATGCCTGGAGTCAGTGGGTTTGGGGCGTGATTACTTGTCAGAGCATTAATTGATGGCAGTACAGTGGAGCTTACCTCCATGTGACGTGTCAAGCTGCAGGCTGTGTCCTATCAGAGTTGGTGGCTGCAAGGTGTGGCCGATCGTTACGGCGCTTGCCAGACGTGTCCCCTACGTCACCTTTTTGGTTGTCCTACGCAGATAGTGATGGGTGATAAAGTTAGTCGTGTGGGTCCCAAGGTACAGCTGTTGCCGTTGGGGGGGGGGGGAGGGAATGATGTTGATTTGAAGCCAACTATCCCTCGTAGAGCATTGATTATAGAGTGCTTGTGTGGCACCGTTCATGCCCTTGGATGAGCTTCAAAAAAGACCGAGGGTGAACACTTGAATGGCATTGTTCACTTGCATGGCACTATTCATTGCCAAAGGGAGCTTGGCAGCTGCATGTCCGAGGCTAAGCAAGAGTTGAGGCCGAGTGGCAACCATAAATGCAGGAGAGAATAAGGCAATAAATGCCTTAGAGCAAGCGGATGATAAATGTATCGGAGGTTAGCCTTTAAAGTTGAGAAGGAGAGCCGAGGCGAGATGTCCGTGACAATTTTTTCCTTTAAATGCTTTTCAAGCCATTAGGACCATTTCTGCACCATTAAAGGCTCCAGCCCATTGACTCAACCGGACATTAATGACGAAAGGTGGCCCTTAGGAAACCCATGCACTTGACCCTTTCTCCCTCTTATTCTCTTTCTTCATTATGAGAATGGATGTTGGGAGCTGAAGCCGAAGGAGGCTCCGTCAATTTCCTTCCTTCACGGTTCTCTAGCGGCGCATCAGCTAGGAATGCATCAAACTCCACCTAGATGAGAGGATGCAATTTTATTTATAAAAAAAGCAAAATAAATTATAAAAAGATGAATGGGTTATTTTTAGATGCATAAAATATCTCATAAAATTGCGATAAAGGATTAGTAAATTTGACATGTTTGACAAATAAATTGTGATTTCATCATCCCTCACCTAGTCTTTTCATTTTTCTCTCGATCTCATCTCTTTTGCCCTCCATACTTTTTGTCCTCGGCCTTTTTCTCCTCCTTTAGCTCTGTTTCAGGAGTGATGACCATGCTTGATGGTTATATGTTTTAATTTGAGTATGCTATATTTACTTGCATGGTGAAAAATCATTTTGATAGTCATGTTCTCTAAAATTGTCTTATAGATATTTGACTTACTCATCATTCTCTTTAAAGATTATAATTTCGTTCATGAGTAGGATTTCCTCATTTGATCAATTAATGATGTTGTTGCCAGATGACTCTTCTCGAACATCCGCGAGTGTCCGATCGCCTTCTCCAGCAGGTCCAGGATTTTCCGACGAGCTTCTCGCGTCTGGGAGCCTGCAAAAAGTTCCAAGAATCAAAGATTTCGATGGGGATCCTCCGATGCTCAAGTCAGTGCTATGGGCAATAGTCGTGAGCTTGAGGAAGCTCGAAAGAGAAAAGAGAGAGAGCTTAGAGAAGAGCTCTCTGTGAGCAAGAATGAGTGTGTGTTGTTATAGGTTGTTGGTTACCTGGTCGGGGTCCCTTTTATTCAATTTATTCATCTTTGGACTTTGTGTGGCTTGTCTTAAAAGCTTGAAGCCTTGTCATCTAGTGGAGAAATGAGTCACGTGGAGCCTCATGATGGACCATGACTTTTGGAGCTCATTTGGTCTGAGTGGTTGAGGCGTCATGATGAATGATGACTTTTGTGAATGGAATATCAGAGTTGATTTATGTAAGACCTGAGGTGCTGCCACTTGTTAGGGCCTTTATGAAGATGCTTGCTTCTTAGTGGCATGTCAAAGCTACATGCGCGGTTCCACCAAAATGGGCGGCGCCAATCTATTGTCTATCCTGTACACTTTCTTATGCATGTACGGACAATGGTGGAGTCAGGCATATGGGCTCCACGCAAGCAGGTTCTTATGCTCATAAGCCTCCTTACTTGTTTGGAGTCAGATTTTCGCGGCCTAGAGTGGGACAGTTAGGAGCTGTCGAGGATGGAAGCTGAAAAAGGCCGTTGAGGACTTCCGTGAAGCATGGAGTCGGGAACTCCTCGTCCTGGCTTCTTTACGCCATCATTTCTCATGCAAGGGTGCCAACATGGCAACCATAAATGCTTTAATGCATGGGAGGAAATAAGGCAATAAATGCCTTAGAGCAAACATGTACGTGGCTATCATAAGATCATAAATGCCTTGACACAAGAATGCATGAGGGAGCCAACGTGGCTGTGGAGTTGGGAATCTGGAACCGAAGCCGCTGTCTAGAAATACCACCCAGGATGGGGCCACCTAGGAAGGCTGTCGAGGAAGACCGCCGGATGGGGCCGCCTAGGAAGGCCGTCGAGAAAGACCGCCCAGGATGGGCCGCCTAGGAAGATCGACATGAGAAGGCTGAGGACGAGCGAGAAGAGGCACCTCTTTCGCTGTCTTCCTCTTTTGTCCGTGACTTGACTATTGAATGCTCTATTCCATTAAATGCTCTTCAAGTCATTATGAGTACACTATCGGACATTAATGATAGAAAGTGGCCCTTCGGAGAATCCCATACACGTAATGTGGTCCTTTTGCTTTTGACCGACTTGTTCTCTCTCTTAATTATGACCGGGTGCTTATTGTAGCCAAGAGTAAAGCCGTGGACGAAATTATTTAATGCCTATTGCATCCTTAGTAAAGAAGGCCGAGTAGAACAACGAGGCCATCTAGAAATTGAGCCGTTCAAGAAGGCTGCCGAAGATGGCCGTCTAAAAGGCTGCCGAGGATGGCCGCCTAGAAAGGCCGTCTAAGAAGACCGTCTAGGAAGAGCGTCTTGCTGAGGCCAAATCCAAATGCGATCATTATTGCCCATGGGTCAACTAGCCCCATCATATGCCCCCACACTCCTTGAGCTTGTGGGCCCCACAACTGCCAAGCTAAAGGAGTGTAGAACTTCTTTTGCTCTTGTCTTTTTTATTTTTTTCTTTTCTTTTCTTCTTTTCTTTTCTTCTTTTTTTTATTTTTTATTTTTTTTTTTTTTTTTTTTTTTTTTCTTTTTTTTGCTAACTCGTGTGGACATCTGCATGCTCTCTTTGACTAGCTGAGGGCAGCTAGCAATCCTCTTCCAATGTGGACTCTGGAAATGGATGCTCGTCAACTGTGAGCTGGAGTTGATCTCTCCCGCTGTGAGCTAACTTGGGGCTTCTAATTGGCCAATGTTGGCCGCTAGCCACTGAGATTGATAGAGCCGTTGAGGCTGCAATAAAACCATTGAGATTATAATGATGCCGCTGAGGCAAGTATAAGGCCACTGAGGCTGAAATAAAATCACCTCGGGGGTTTCTTGGCCGGCCCTGGCGTTGACTTGGGGCTGCCAAAACTATAGGACTTGAACCGCCTTGGAGGTTTCTCGCGCCGGTACGGGGGTGTCCTTATGATTGCGGGCAAACAAGGTTATTTTTAAAAATACCTCGGGGGTTGCTCGGCCGACCTGGGAGTTTGACTCAAGGCAGCCGAGACCATAGGACTTGAACCGCCTCGGAGGTTTCTTGCACCGGTCCGGGGGTGTCCTTATGATCACGGAGCCACCAAGAAACTATTAGGGGTTGCTCGGTCGGCCCGAGTGGTTATTGAGAAGTTGAATGAAAAGAAACTTTTTCTCAAAGTGCAGTGTACTTAGCTTTCGTAGCTTCTTTGCCTTTGCGTCATGTTTGGTGTCGACATCGATTACAGGCTTGAGAGATTTTTCTTTGAAGAAATTTGCCTTCTTCTGCTGAGTTGATGACTTGCCCCCCCCCTCTAGAAAACTATGTCGATTGAAGGTGGGAGATACCAATGCCAAAATTTTAGAGCAGCTGGAACCGAAGGTCCTGGGCTCGAGTTGGCTCTTGGTCAGTAGAGAGAAAAAGAGAGGGGGAGAGAGGGGGTAGGTGGAGTCAACCATCAAAACCCCTTGTCTCCATCTCCCACCTTGCATTAATTGCACCAATATCTCTCGGCTTACTACCACTAGGAATTAAAATGCCCATAAATGCTTGAGGTGATGGGCCATGGATAGTGTCTCAAGTTTGTTCCTTTTGGAAATTATTCTTCCACCAATGGCTTCATTCAAGGGGCTTCAAAGTGCTTTTACTGCTTAATCCGCTGAGATGCCTTCAGCATAACTGCATAATTGGTAGAAATCTGAATACGTGCCACCACACGAAGGCTTTCAATTTAGTGCCATAGGGCTATCTTTTCTTTAGTGCCCTCCGTGTGAAGTCTGCTTCGTCGGAGTGAATATATTTTTGCTCACGACTTAGGAGCTCAGCGTAGGAGCTAGGAGGTTTCTTATCTAATGAATAAGTGAAGTGGGAGCAGCGAAGTCCTTGCTTCAGGGCCAAAATAGCCATAACATCATTGAGGTAATAAACCTCCATGGCAGCCATCCTGAAACGGGACACAAAATCCTTTAGGGGCTCTCCCTCATTTTGTTGGATGGAGAATAAGCTGTCTGCCATCCGGGGAATCCTCCGACAGGCATCAAAGTGCATCAAGAAAGCCATCTCCAGCTATCAGAAAGAGTCGACGCTGTGCGGAGGTAGGCCAGAATATCAAATGCGCGCAGCTTTTCATAGGGTGGCCGAAAAAACCATACACAAAAGGATATCAGTCGCCCCTTGAATTTGCATTAGATCCTTGTAGCTCTTGAGGTGGTCAAGTAGATCCATGGTCCCATCAAATAGATCCAACTAAGGAAGACGGAACCTGAAAGGAATAGGCTCTTCCATAATACGATGAGTGAGGGGTGGACGAGTGTTGTAGTCCACCTCTGGCTGATTGTTGAGCCTCCGGTTGAGCTTCTCCAACCGTCGGTGTTGTTCGTCCAGATGCCTCTTCATCTCAGGATTAAGGTCCTCCCCAGATCACTTAGAAGATGAGTAAAGGAAGGAGTGATGCCACTGATAATGCTCCTGCTTAGGTTCCTTTCCGTGTCGCTATCGAGGAGAGGAACTGCTCGAGCGAAAGGCAGGAGACCACAGTCTCTTGAAAGCTTCATGGTGGTGGTGCTTAGGTGAAGCATGACGATGGTGAGCCTCTCTCTGAGGAGATTTTTCATGGGTGAATCGCTGGCTAATTGGTGTAGCTATCACGAGCGATGTGAGAGGCTTGGGCTGCTGCTGAGTGGCCATCGAGCGTTGCTCCTGCAGCTCATAAACTGCTGCAATCAAGGCTTGAACTTGTTGATTGAGGATGACCAGTTGGTTAATTAGAGCAGCCGAGGCTGGTGGTAAAGGAGGAGTAGAGAGGGTAGCCCTCTGCTTCTCAATGTGATGTGGATGCCCCCCGACATGACTGACGGAGACCTCCAGCATGCGCATCACCACATGGTTGTCTTAGAGGGACAAAGGCTTATAGCTCAAAGAGACAGAGCTCTCTTTCCTTCAGTGCGTCCCCCCTACCTGGCGCATCAATTTTTTGTTGCCAGATGACCCTCCTCGAACGTCCACGAGCGTCTGATCGCTTTCTCCAGCGGGCTCAGGATCTTTCGGTGAGCTTCTCTCGTTTGGAGCTAGCAAAAAGTCCCGAGGACCGAAGATTCCGGCGGGAGCCCTCCGATGCTCAAGTTAGTGCTCTGGGCAACAGCCATAAACTTAAGGAAGCTCGAAAGAGAAAGAGAGAGAGAGCTTAAAGAAGAGCTCTTTGTGAGCAAGAATGAGCGTGTATTGTTGTGGGTTGTTGGTTACCTGGTCGGGGTCCATTTTACCCAATTTATTCATCTTTGAACTTTGTGTGGCTTGCCTGAGAAGCTTGAAGCCTTGTCATCTAGTGGGGAAATAAGTCACGTGAAGCCTCATGATGGACCACGACTTTTGGGACTCATCTGATCTGAGTGGTTGAGGCGTCATGATGAATAATGACTTTTATGAATGGAATGTCAGGATTGATTTCTGTAAGACTTGAGGTGCTGCAACTTGTTAGAGCCTTTATGAAGATGCTTGCTTCTTAGTGGCATGTCAGAGCTACAGGCGCTATTCCGCCAAATATGGGTGGCGCCAATCTGTTGTCTATCCTGTACGCTTCCCTATGTGTGCATAGACAATGGTGGAGCCAGGCATGTGGGCCCCACACAAGTAGGTTCTTATGCTTGTAAGCCTCCTCGCTTGTCTGGAGTCGGGTTGCTGCGACCTAGAGTGGGACAGCTAGGAGAGGACCATGAGGCGTGGAGTGGGAACTCCTCGTCTTGGCTTCCTTACGCCATCTTTTCTCATGCAAGGGTGCCAACATAGCTACTATAAATGTCTTAATTCATGGGAGGAAACAAGGCAATAAATTCCTTAGAGCAAACATGTAATGGGATGTACGTGGCTGTCATAATACCATAAATGCATTGGCGCATGAATGTAGCCTGTAGGAGGGAGCCAACGGAGTCGGGAATCTAGAACACCTAGAAAGACCGCCCAGAATGGGGCCGCCTAAGAAGGCCATCGAGGAAGACCGCCTAGGATGGGGCCGCTTAGGAAGGTAGATTAGAGAAGGCCGTCGAGGACAAGAAGCGGGAAGAGGCCGTCGAGAACCTCCTTCACTGTCTTCCTCTACCTGTAGTACAGGTTCGTGACTTAAATGCTCTATTTCATTAAATGCTCTCCAAGTCATTATGACCATTTATGCACCATTAAATTCTCTAGCCACTATCGGACAT
This sequence comes from Calamus simplicifolius, assembly GCA_900491605.1. NCBI lineage: Eukaryota > Viridiplantae > Streptophyta > Magnoliopsida > Arecales > Arecaceae > Calamus > Calamus simplicifolius. The sequence continues at coordinate 445,279 of UESW01004329.1, read as the reverse complement.
TAATGACAGAAGCTGGCACGTGACCCTTTTCCTTTCGACCGACTTGTTCTCTCTTTTCATTATGACCGGACACTTGTTACAGTCGGACCTGTCATGCCCCAGTTCCAAAATTCGAGCAAGGGTAACAACCCGCCGCATGCCAGGCATGCAAGGCATCTCGAACTTCATCACATAAATCAATATAAAGCAAAAAATTCAAATCCATGATCTATTACAAACCATAATTATCAGTCTTGGGCTGCCTGCCCTACACACAAGCAAATCTGAACTAAATCAATATAATGGAACTAAGTTTATTTAATAGAAGCTCCGTCTATCCCAAATATCCTTCTTCATTCCTGAGGCTCTGAAAAACATTATGAGAATTTTATGAGCTCACGCTCAATAAGTAAGCCTAATACAACTTCAAATTACATTTGTTCATGCTATCAGTATATTCATGTCATCATATCAAAATAATTTTGAAGCTTAATTAAATAATAAATACTAGAATATACGATGTAAACCAAACACTGTTTATACTATCATCGTTTTTCTTTATCTGTCCAACGACCCTACAACACTCATCTTGTATATCACTCTTAAATGTCCCCTAAGAGGAAGGGTCCTGGTACCAAATTCTGTCATATCATAATCGGTCATATCATAATCTGTCATGTGATAATCTGTCATGTGATGATCTATCATATCATAATCTGTCATATGAGAACCGCGGTGACATATAAATTTTTATTGTCATTATCATAATTACATATTATCATCTTGATAGTAACAACATAATTTTGCAAGATTAACATAATTACATTTAACTATAAGTTCACAATTTATAAATTAAATAATTTATAAAATTATAATACTTGACTTACTTACCACAGTACGCAAATTTCAATTGATAACCCAGCTAATTGGACACATAGGAACCTACCGTATCATTTTTCATTATTAAATTTCTAAAATCTGAATTATAAAATGATTCTTAAACTCTACCAAAACCACTTCATGGGCCCAACTTTGGGCTCGAATATCTCTCAATGTATACACCCAAATAGGGAAACAAAATTATCCCCAGAAACTAGAATCAATCCTGATTCGGGCCATATGATTATTTTACCAATCTTGGCCCATTACAGGGCCCAAACAGCAGCTCAAACTGGCCCTTAGAACTGGCCCAATAGGCCCAAATCGAAGCAGCCCAGCCGGCCCAGCTTCTTTCTTTCTTTCTTTCTTATACTACTGTTGTTCCCCTGTTTCATATGAAACAGGGGCCATCCGTGCCGATGGCCAGGGCCATCGCCGGCCAAATTAGGGGCGGCCCGGCTGCCGGTGGCCGGACCAGAGCCGGTCGCCACCGCGGCCGGCCCCCCCTTCCTCTCTCTCTCTCTCTCCAATTTCATTCCCGATTTCCTTTTTCTCTCTCTCTATCCGTGGCAGCTTGGATTCAAGCCGGCGACATGGCCAGCCAAATCTGGGGCGGTCCGGCCATCGGTGGCTGGGCCAGAGCCGGTCGCCGCAGCGGTCGGCCTCCCCTTTCTCTCTCCTCCAGCACCCCACGGACACCGCCCCCGATGCCGGTGGGGCTGTCGGCCAGGGCTCAGGCCCGGCGAGGCGGCGGGCACGCCGCCAGGCCTGAACCAGCGTCGACACAGGGAAGGGACTGAGGTTTCTTAACCCGGTTCCCCTCTTTCTCTCTTTAACTTTCTCTCTCTCCCTCCCAGGCATAGATAAAGGGACTTACCAGGAAGGCATGCGCACGATGATGATGGAAATAAGGCGTTCGCGGATGATGGGAAGGAGGTTTCGGTGATCCTTTAAAGGCGATGCAGAGTCCTCAAATCAAGGGATTTGGGACTCTATTAGTTAGAGATATTTGAAATTCAAATCTTTAGAGGTAATCTTTCCGATCTCGTGATAACTCTCATGAGCAGTTAACGAAATCTAAGGGATTACATTCTTCCCTCCTTATAAAAAAATTTCGGCCTCGAAATTGATAACTTTCATTAGAGAAAATTAAAATTCCAATTTTGTCCCAAGGATTACAATCAACTAAGTCTTTATTCAAAAGTCAACAGTCGTAGCTATATCATTAACTATATTAAGACTCAAATAGTTGTGGATACTTATTTTTCATTTCCTCCTCAAGTTCCCAAGTAGCCTCCCTCTCAGAATGATTACTCCATTGCACCTTGACATATGGAATGATACGCCGTCTCAGAACCTGATCTTTGTGGTCCACAATACGCACAAGATGCTCCTCATATGATAAATCTTTCCTTAACTGTATAGGCTCATACGCTATGACATGGCTGGGGTCAGAGATATACTTCCTCAACATAGATATATGAAAAACATTGTGTACCCCAGATAGAATCGGAGGCAGTGCCAGGCTGTAAGCAACCTCCCCGACTCTGCTTAAGATTTCAAAAGGTCCAATATAACGTGGACTCAGCTTTCCTCTAATCCCAAATCTCATCACATCTTTGGTTGGTGATACCCTTAAGAAAACATGGTCCCCAACCTGGAATTCTAATTCCCTTCTTCTGACATCAGCATAGCTCTTTTGCCTGCTCTGAGCTGTACGAAGATGCTCCTGATCAAATGCACCTTATCTACTGTTTGCTGAATCAGCTCAGGGCCTACAATTTCCTTTCCCCCACGTCATCCCAACATATAGGAGATCTGCACCTCCTACCATACAGAGCTTCAAATGGAGCCATTTGAATGCTGGCTTGGTAACTATTATTATATGCAAACTCCACCAAAGGTAAGTGGTTATCCCAAGCTCCACCCAAGTCCATCACACAGGCTCGCAACATGTCCTCCAGAATCTGTATGGTCCTCTCTGATTGTCCATCTGACTGGGGATGATAGGCTGTACTGAAGTTTAGTTTGGTTCCCATGGCCTTATGAAGACTCTTCCAAAACTGGGACACAAACCTGGTATCTCTATCTGATACAATAGATACCGGAACACCATGGAGTCTCACGATCTGCTCAATATACAAATTAGCCAATCTTTCACTAGAGACCCCAACTCTGAAAGGTAGGAAATGAGCTGATTTTGTTAGTCTGTCCACAATGACCCAAACTGCATCGTTACTCTTAGGAGTTTTGGGCAGACCAGTCACAAAGTCCATTGTAATCTTTTCCCATTTCCACTGTGGAATCATCAGAGACTGAAGAGGTCCCGCAGGCCTTTGATGCTCGGCCTTCACTTGCTGACACACCAAGCACTTGGCCACATACTGAGCAATCTCCCTCTTCATGCCTTTCCACCAAAAATTTTCCTTTAAGTCTCTGTACATCTTAGTGCCACCTGGATGCACAGTATAGGGAGAGTAGTGAGCCTCTTTCAAAATTTCAGCCTTTAGCTCTTCACTGTTTGGCACACAAAGTCTTCCTTCAAATTTCAGGGATCCATCCTCCATTACATAAAATTCATTCTGAACTCCTGACTGTAACTTCTTTAATCCTTTGTAGATCTGGATCTTCCATCTGGGAGGACTTGATTCTGTCAACTAAGGTCGGCTGGAGTACAAGTGCTGCAACAAGTCCATCAGACTGCTGTACTCTCAGACCAACCTCCCACTTCTCCAGATCTCTCAATACGTGAGGCTGGGAGGTAATCATAGCAGCTAACTCAGAAGAGGATTTTCTGCTCAAGGCATCAGCTACTACATTGGCCTTCCCAGGATGATACTGTAGATTCAGGTCATAATCCTTCAATAGTTCCAACCACCTCCTCTGCCTTAAATTCAGCTCCTTCTGTGTGAAGATGTATTTTAGACTCTTATGATCTGTATACACATCACACGACACTCCATATAGATAATGCCGCCAAATCTTCAGAGCAAAAACCACAGCAGCCAATTCCAGATCATGAGTAGGATAATTTGCTCATAAGGTTTCAGTTGTCTGGAGGCATAAGCTATCACTCTTTCATTCTGCATCAAAACACATCCCAATCCTTTCGAGAGGCATCAGTGTATATAGTAAAACCTTCAGATCCTGTTGGAAGAACAAGAATGGGAGCTGACACCAGGCGCTGCTTTAACTCCTGAAACTTTCCTCACACTCCACTGTCCAGTCAAACTTCACTCGCTTTTGGGTTAAGCGAGTTAGGGGTAGAGCAATGCGAGAAATTCTCCACAAATTTTCGGTAATACCCGGCTAATCCCAAGAAGCTTCTGACTTCTGCCACATTGGAAGGTCGGCTCCAGCTAGTGATAGCTTCAATCTTTTTCGGGTCCACAGATACACCATCTTTAGAGATTATATGACCCAAGAAAGATACTTGATCCAACCAAAATTCACACTTCTGCAGCTTGGCATAAAGCTTCTTCTCTCGAAGAATCTGTAGCACAATCTCAGGTGGTCCTCATGCTCCTTATGGCTCTTGGAATATATCAGAATATCATCAATGAAAACCACCACAAACTGATCCAGATATGGCTTAAAAATTCTGTTCATAAGTCCATGAATGCTGCTGGGGCATTAGTTAACCCAAACGGCATCACCAAGAACTCATAGTGGCCATATCTGGTTCTAAATGCTGTCTTTAGGCACATCCCCTCCTTGACTTTAAGCTGATGGTACCCGGACCTAAGATCAATCTTTGAGAATATCCGGGCTCCTTGAAGTTGATCAAACAAGTCGTCAATCCTGGCAGAGGATACTTATTTCGCACTGTTACCTTATTGATTTCCCGGTAATCAATGCAGAGTCGAAGACTGCCATCCTTCTCTTAACAAATAGAACTGGAGCACCCCAAGGAGAAGCACTGGGTCTAATAAATCTCGATCTAGGAGCTCCTGCAGTTGATCCTTCAGTTCTTTTAGCTCAGCCGGGGCCATACGGTAAGGGGCCTTTGATATAGGTCCAGTTCCAGGAACTAGATCAATAGAGAACTCGACTTCCCGATCAGGAGGTAAATTAGTCAAATCCTCAGGGAAGACATCAGGGAATTCTCGAGCTATGGGAATATCCTCCAACTTGGTCTCTTCTTGCTGAAGGTCCTTGACTACAGCAAGAAATCCTTGACCACCACTCATCAGATACTTTCCAGCCTGCATTGCTGATATGAACACTGAGGCTAGGTGTTTCTGACCACCAATAAAACTGAATTCAGGCTGACTTGGATTTTGAAGTTGACAATCTTCCTGAAGCAGTCTACTGAAGCATGATAGGAGGCCAACCAATCCATTCCAAGGATAACATCGAAAAACTTCAGTGGGAGGACAATGAGATCAGCATTCAACCTCCTATTCTCCAAGATAATTGGGCAAGATTTGCATACTGTGTCAACTTTCATAACATCTCCATTTGGAAGCGCAATATGCAACTCTTGCTCCAGAGGAATAGGTGTCAATGATGCATTCTTGTCAAGATAGATGTCAGATATGAAAGAATGCGTGGCACCCGGTCAATTAAAGTTTGAGCATAAGCAGTACCTACTTTAATCATTCCTGGACATAAGTGTAATTTGTTTTAACATTAAGGATTGAACCTAACTTTTAATTAACCAATGCATTGCACTAGATAAGAATGTAATACTAGATATAACATTAAAGGGTATACCTGTCACCACAGAATTAGAGGCTTCAGCGTCCTGCTGAGTGAGGTTGAAGACCCTTCCCTGGGTCTCGGTGGCTGCTTTGATACTGCTGGCTCATTCCTTGACTTGAAGAAGGCTGTTGATCCTTCCGAAAGGGACATGTAGCAATCTTGTGATCAGTTTTCCCACAGACAAAGCAGGCACCAGTCACTCTGCGGCAAGGCTTTCCAGGGTGGGAGTTACCACAATGAATGCAACGAGTCTCCTTATTCTGTGGTTCAGTTGGGGCCTGATGTGCACCCTTCTTCTTGGCCTGAGCAGAGGATTGGCCAGAAGTAGGCCCTTTTCTCTTCTTCCGCAGCTCCCAATCCTTTTGAACAGCATTCATATCCCTCTCAATCACCAAGGCCTTATTCACTACAGCACTGTAAGTGAGGAGCTCAAATGCATTGACCGCTTGCCTCAGTCTGGGTCGCAGTCCCTCAGTGAATCTGGTGACCTTGGCCATTTCATTGGTCAATATTTGGAGCAAAACGGGCCAACCTGGTGAATTCAGCTTCATACTGGGCCACAGAAAGATCCTTTTGCTCCAATTTGATAAACTCTGATTCCATCTGTCTCTGTACACTCCTGGGGAAGTATTTGTCGAAGAATATCTCCCTAAACTCTCCCCAAGAAATAATCTGTCCATTTCGACGCTGCTCCTCAACTAACCACCAATCATAGGCTTCTCCCTGGAGAAGGTAGGTGGCAAATCTGATCCGCTCCATATCCTGACTACCATGGGCCATAAAAGCCTTCTCCATGTCTCGCACCCACCGCTCAGCATCAACAGGGTTGGTGGATCCAGAGAAAGGGGCAGGGGCAAACTTCTTGAAGTCTGCAAAGCTGCGGCCAACCCCTATCCAGGATTGAGATGGAGTAGGCTGGGTCTGTGGAGCAGTAGAGTCAGGCTGAGTCTGTGGAACTGGAGGGGCAGGCTGTGTCTGCGGGGCAGTGTGAGCAGGCTGAGTGGACAAGGCCTGCAGAATCTGATGCTGCAAGTCCCGCATCGACTGCGCCATACCCGAGAGAACCTGAAGCATCTCGGTCTGGAGTTGCTGCTGATCAGTCCCGACTGAATTGGCAGGGGCAGCAGCTCGGTGGCTTCCAGACCTCCCGGTTGGCCAGCATTACCAACCTGGGAACCCTCATCATTTTGTCGACTTCTAGTGCGACGTGCCATTCTTATCTCCTGATAAATTAGTTGTAATTAATATCACTGTAAACATTAATTGTTAGGCTTTCAAAGCATAATATCTGAAATTCCTTTAAATTTATAATTGTCTCAATGTCATTCTAGTGTTTTGCCTAAAGTGTTATCATGTATATGTCCCTAATGTCATAACCAGGCTCTGATACCACTAAAGCTGTCACGCCCCAGTCCCAAAATTTGAGCTAGGGTGACAACCCGCATGCCAGGCATGCAAGGCGTCTCGAACTTCATCACATAAATCAATATAAAGCAAAAATTCAAATCCATGATTTATTACAAACCATAATTATCAGTCTTGGGCTACCTGCCCTACACACAAGCAAATCTGAACTAAATCAATATAATGGAACTAAGTTTATTTAATAGAAGCTCCTTCTATCCCAATTATCCTTCTTCATTCCTGAGGCTCTGAAAAACATTGTGAGAATTCTATGAGCTCACACTCAATAAGTAAGCCTAATATAATTTCAAAATTTCATTTATCATGCTATCAGCATATTCATGTCATCAGATCAAAATAATTTGGAAGCTTAATTCAATAACTAGAATACGATGTAAACCAAACATTGTTTATACTGTCATTTTTTCTTTATGTGTCCCACGGCCCTACAACACTCATCTTGTGTATCACTCTTAAATATCCCCTAAGAGGAAGGGTCCTGGTACCAGTATTCTGTCATATCATAATCGGTCATATCATAATCTGTCATGTGATAATATGTCATGTGATGATCTGTCATATCATAATCTGTCATATGAGAACCGCGGCGACACATAAAGTTTTACTGTCATTATCATAATTACATATTATCATAGTAACAACATAATTTTGCAAATTAACATAATTACATTTAACTGTAAGTTCACAGTTTACAAATTAAATAATTTATAAAATTATAATACTTGACTTACTTACCACAGTACGCAAATTTCAATTGATAACCCAGCTAATTGGACACCTGGGAACCTACAGTATCATTTTTCATTATTAAATTTCTAAAATCTGAATTATAAAATAATTCTTAAACTCTACCCAAACCACTTCACGGGCCCAACTTTGGGCTTCGAATATCTCTCAATGTATACACCCAAATAGGGAAACAAAATTATCCCCAGAAACTAGAATCAATCCTGATTCGGGCCATATATTATTTTGCCATTCTCGGCCCGATACAGGGCCCAAAATCTGCTCAAACTGGGCTCAGAACCGGCCCAATAGGCCCAAATCGAAGCAGCCAGCCGGCCCAGCTTCCTTTCTTTTTTTAACTACTGTTGTTCCCCTGTTTCATACGAAACATGGCCCATCCGTGCCGGCCAGGGCCGCCGCCGGCCAAATTAGGGGTGGCCGGCCGCCGGTGGCCGGACCAGAGCCGCGCCGTGGCGGCCGGCCCCCCTTCCTCTCTCTCTCTCTCTCCAATTTCATTCCCGATTTCCTTTTTCTCTCTCTCTATCCGCGGCGGCTTGGATTCACACCGGCGACATGGCCGGCCAAATTTGGGTGGTCCGGCCACTGGTGGCCGGGCCAGAGCCGGCCGCCGCGCGGTCGGCCTCCCCTCTCTCTCTCTCTAATTCCTCTCTTTCTTCCCTTCCTCCCTCACGATTCGCCGCGGCTAGGAGGCGTGCCGGCGGCACGGCCGGACCTCCATCGGACGCACGCCCGGCGCCGGTGGAGGTCGCCGACCAAGGCTCAGGCCCGGCGAAGCGGCGAGCATGCCGCCGAGCCCGAACCAAGGATCGAACCACTGTCTAACCGCTGTCACAGGTATTTCTCTCTCTCGTCTCTCTTCTCTCTCTCTCCTTCGGCACCCCATCGGACGCCGCCTCCGGTGCCAGTGGGGCTGTTGGCCAGGGCTCAGGCCCGGCAAGGCGACGGGCACGCCTCCGGGCCTGAACCAGCATCGACACAAGGAAGGGACCGAGGTTTCTTTAACCCGGTTCTCCTCTTTCTTTCTTTAACTTTCTCTCTCTCCCTCCCAGGCATAGATAGAGGGACTTACCAGAAGGCGTGCGCACGATGATGATGGAAAGAAGGCGTTCGCGGATGATGGGAAGGAGGTTTCGGTGATCCTTTAAAAGCGATGCAGAGTCCTCAAATCAAGGGATTTGGGACTCTGTTAGTTAGAGATATTTGAAATTCAAATCTTTAGAGTCTATCTTTCCGATCTCGTGATAACTCTCACGAGCAGTTAACAAAATCCAGAGAATTATAGGATCAAAGCCGTGAATAAAATTATTTAATGCCTACCACGTCCTTCGTAAAGAAGGTCGAGTAGAACAATGAGGCCGTCTAAAATTGAGCCGTTCAAGAAGGCCGTCGAGGATGGCCATCTAGAAAGGTCGTCTAGGAAGACCATTTAGGAAGATCATCTTGTCGAGGCCAAATTCAGATGCGATCATTATTGCCTATAGGGTCAATTAGCCCTATCAAATGATGTGTAAGTTTTTCAATTCTTCATCCAAGTTTTGTTAATTAACGATGAAAAAGTTGGTAGTTTCAGTGTCCTAAAAATGCTGATATAATGGATATTGTTGGAATGAGACTTAACCCACTCCATCTATCGTTGAAAATTGATCCCCTTCGATATTTATTTTCTAAATTCTTTTTGAAAAAAAAAATGCAACAATAAAATAGATCTAACGTCCGATTGTGGGATAAATTTATTACATTGAACAAGTTGAATGAAGTTTTAGAAAGTTATCTGTGGCATCCCATCCTTAGAGAAGTGTTTAGCATGCGAGTGGTTTATTATATAAATTATATTTGAAGTTTAGGACTTCAATAACTAGAATGGAAGGAGTCCAACTACAATTAGAATCAAAATAAGGCCGAAATCAAACTCAGGTCACCGTTATCCAATGCCGGCTCTATATATACATCACCATCCACTGAATTTAAGAAAACCAACATAAGAATTTTGTCCAATCTTAATACCATGTTACCACACTAAACCCCTTCTAGTGCCCCACCACTTTGCCGATATGGATTAAACCACGTGATATGGAAGGCACCATTGACTAGTGTTTAGTGTTGCTATAGAGCTTACTACAATAATGAAAATTTTAATTTTAAACTAGTTTAGGTTAGCTATATAAATTTTTTTCTCTATTTAGCTTTATATATATATATATATATATATATATATATATATATATATATATATATATATATATATATAATTATATAAAAATTTTAAGTCCTTCTTTATTTCTTTACCTGTGATTTTCGGTTTAGTTCTACCACTTTTTTTTCTTTATCTGTTTCAAGATACTATTTTACACATATACATTTTTAGGCTTTCGGTGCATATATCCAAACTATTTAAGTCATTCTTCCTCTAATTTATCCTCGATTAAAGCTATCCCTATTTTTTTTATAAATAGTTTCATTTCAATTTTATCTTTTCTTATATTATTACATATTTATTTTAATATTTTTATTTTTGCCACATTCTTCTTATGCATGTTTTTTTTTAAACTACTAAACATTCATACTATAAAGTATAGATAGTCTTATAATTGTTCTATAAAACTTTTTTTTCAACTTAGTAGGTATCATACAATCACATAATATACCAATTACACTTTTCCTTTTTATCCAACCTACTTTAAATTTACGAACAACATCATTCTCAATCTATCCTTATGAATAATCGATCATAAAGATCCAAAAATAATTATTTTTAGTAATTTTATGGTTCTGAGTTGTGCTCTTTATTCATCTTTATTTATAATTATACTAAATTTATATTATATATTCTATTTTTATCATGTTTAATCTAAAACATTTCATTCTAATGTATTTCATCATAGTTCTAACTTATAATTAACTCCAGATTTAGTTTTATCTACTAGTGCTATATTATCTGCAAATAACATTTACTATAAAAATATTATTCCGAATATGTATAGTAAGCTCATTTATAACTAAAATAAAAGGATAAGAATTAAGAGCAGATCCCTAATGTAAGCCTACTATATGTCGCTAGTATTACTACCAATAGTTCTTACACTAATAACTGCCCCATCATGATATCTTTTATTAAGTTAATATACCTAACAAGTACTCATTTTTATTTTTTTTTCTAGCACCCACTATAAGATTTTTTTAAGGATCTTATTGTATGATTTCTCTAAATGAATAAAAATCATACGAAGATTTTATTTTTTTGTTTTACATATTTTCATTAACTCCTAAGAATAAAAACAGCTTTATAGCAGATTTCCTGGCATAAAATCTTTATTCTATGATATTTTATATTACATCTCAATTTATATTCAATTATTCTCTTGCCAAGTTTCATAGTATGACTAATGAGTTTGATACTACGATAATTAGAACAATTTTGAATATCTTCTTTATTCTTATAAATTAGTATAATAATTTTTTTCTTAATTCATTAGGTATATTTTGGTTTCTAAAATCTTATAAAATAAATTTATCATCCACTTTACTCTAACATTACTTAAATATTTTCAAACTTCTATAGAAAATTAGGAACCATATTAGGCCTCATTATTTTTTCTACTTTATTTTTTTATAGCCTCATTTACTTTATAGATGTTCTAAATGAATATACCATAATTTTATCCTTAATGGAGTTAATAGGGCATCCTAAATTATCTATATGATTTTATTTAATAATTTATTAAAATAGCTTCTTCATCTTTGTTTGATATCTTTCTTCTTAATCAAAACCTTTTAGTCATCATCTTTAATGCATTTAATATGAAATATATCTCTAATTTTTATGTCTTTTACTCTTATAATTTATACATATCTTTCTCTCCATCTTTAGTTTCTAACTTATAATATAATACCTTATATGTCTTACATCTAGTCTTTTATACCATCTTTTAACTTTTTTTTAAACCATCTTATAGTTTTTATATGCTTCTTTATTCTTACTAATTTTCTATAACACTCTTTTTTAGCCTTAATTGCTAATTGAATTTTTTCATTCCACTACTAAGTTTTTCTTATCATATAGTCATTTTTTTTGACTTTTTTAATACCTCTATAACTAATTTTCTAATACTATTAGCCATCTCTTCCCAGTTCCCACGGTATTAATTTCTTCATCTATGTTTCATTTTCTTTTTTTGATCACTAAATCTTTAAAAATGATCTGTTTCTTTCCTTTCAAATTCTATTACCTAATTCTTGGATTCTTATATTTTGTAGCCTTTCGCTTCCATTTTTGAATACATACATTCATAACCACTAATGTATATTGTATAGTTAGACCCTTGCCCACTATAAGCTCTTTACAAAACACATCAACTTTTTTACTAAGAAAAAAATATGTTTGATTAACATTATATTCACTTTTAAAATTTATCAGTTTATTTTCAAAAACATGTATTGATTAATACTAAATCATAAGCCCTCCTAAACTCTCAAATAATATTTTGCTCTTCGTTTCTTTCTCTAAACCATAACCTTTATACACTTGCAAAACCTATATTATACTTTTCTATGTATCCATTTAATTTTTTTAAATAAATATTTTTTAATTATTTTTTAAATTAATCAGTTCATAATCTTTTAAAAACTTTGCTATTGCACTAACTATTTACATTATTTAATATTTTAGGTTTAGCAATCTATTGCCGCTGAAATTCGTCCTCTAGCTCGGGCGCGATCGGACTGCAGCATGGACTCCCTCCTAGGCGGACCTGCAAGACAGTCCTCACGCAAGAGGCGTTGGGGGTGGCTCTCTGCGGAAGACCCTCCAACGCCCAAGTCAGTGGAGACCAGCAATCAACAAATATGGGGAGAAGGATCCCCCAGGAAGAGTTCTTCCGAGCTCTCGTGGGAGCTTTCATGACGGAGTGTGAGAACTGCGAATGAAAAATGGGCGTAGAATAGTCATACCTGAGAGGCTTGAGGGTGGTAGTATTTATAGGCGGTCACCTGACTTCTTGGACATGCTCTGGATGAGGTCTGAAAGTTGTTGGGATTCGAAATGGATTCGAATCAGGTTGTTACAGGGCCGGTAGGATCCATATCTGGTTAGTTAGAGGATCGACGGCTGGGAGGCGAGGAGAGCTGGCCGATGGATCAAGACTCAATGGCTGCGTGGTCCCTAGGCCACTATTGTAGGTCTTAGGCCACGTCTTGGCATGATTCCTTGTTTGGAATCTTATTCTGTTACAGTGAATTTGAACTCTCCTGCGCCAGATTCCGCAGAGGTCTGAAGTAGCTCGGATCGAATGGCCAAGGAATGGTCTGGCCTTGATGGCAGTAGCATAAGAATAGCTCGGGTTGCCGAGGCATAAGGTTGGCCGAACCTGCAGAAGTATAATGTGGTTGGCCGAGTCGGACTTTTGTGAAGCATGGAGTCAAGAACTCTTTGTCTCGGCTTTATGACGCCATCCTTCCTTACGCAAAAAGTGCCAAGGGGCAACGTTGCAGCCATAAATGCCTTAATGATGGAAGGAGATAAGGCATTAAATGCCTTAAAGCAGGTAAATGCACATGGCCTTTATGAGGCCATAATTGCGTTGGTGCGAAGGTCGTAGTGCGGTTGCGGAAACCGAGCTAGAGTGCCGAGGTATGTTGGCCGAACTATACTTGCCGAACTATATTTGCCGAGGCATGTTGGCCGAACTATACTTTCTCTTCTCTTTTTATTCCATTAAATGCTGGCCAAGTCATTATGACCGTTTCTGCACCATTGAATGCTCCGGCTTATTGATTTGACGGATATTAATGAGGGGGCCCTTGGGAGAACCCACTCAAATGGCGTGATCCTTTTTTTCCTCTTGTTCTCTTTCTTCATAATGAGGAGACTCTTGTTGCTAGAATGTCGCGCCAGCAGGCCAGCTGGCAAGCACGGCATTTGGACTGGGCGCGACCCCATCCGATGGGAGTGGTCAACAATGCAATGATGATTTTACCCCTCATCACATGCCTCCCACTCCCTAGTCCGAAGTGTAATTTCGGATATAGGGAGTATAATTCTGGAGCAATCTTATTTAGGGGACGTGCCATTCGATCCTCTGTAGAGGAAGTGTTTATCTCTGTGTAGGTTAGAGAAAGGCCTGGGCGGCCCTCTTGCTGAAGTAAAATAAGGTGCTTTAGTTGCACTAGAGTGTCCGAGAAATTATCCGGCTGGGACGAAGCTTTAGTGCTGTATCACTCGGATTGGCCGAGGCTGCAGAAATATATTACTCAGTCTTTGGCCGAGGCTTTTGATAACAAGAGATGCACTCCGGCTCTGGCCGGGGCTTTTGAAGATCAATAAGAAATTCCCTCCGGCTTTAGCCGAGGGTTCCAACATGTCACTCGGTCTTGGCCGAGGTTTCTGTTAATAGGTGATGCCTTCGGCTCTGGCCGAGGCTTTTGATGATAAGATATGCACTCCGGCTCTGACCGGGGCTTTTGATAATAAGAGATGCACTCCGGCTCTGGCCGGGGCTTTTGATAATAAGAGATGCACTCCGGCTCTGGCCGGGGCTTTTTATGATAAGAGATGCACTTCGGCTCTGACCGGAGCTTTTAATAATAAGAGATGCACTCCGGCTCTGGCCGGGGCTTTCGGTAATAAGAGATGCACTCCGGCTTTGGCCGGGGTTTCCGATAATAAGAGATGCACTCCGGCTCTGGCCGGGGCTTCCAATAATGAGAGATGCACTCCGGCTCTAGCCGGGGCTTTCGGTAATAAGAGATGCACTTTGGCTCTGGCCGGGGCTTCCGATAATGAGAGATGCACTCCGGCTCTGGCCGGGGCTTTCGGTAATGAGAGATGCACTCCGGCTCTGACCGGGGCTTTTAATAAGGGATGCACTCCGGCTCTGACTGGGGCTTTTAATAATAAGAGATGCACTCCGGCTCTGACCGGGGCTTTTAATAATAAGATATGCACTCCGGCTCTGGCCGGGGCTTTCGGTAATAAGAGATGCACTCCGGCTCTGGCCGGGGCTTCCGATAATGAGAGATGCACTCCGGCTCTGGCCGGGCTTTCGGTAATAAGAGATGCACTCCGGCTCTGGCCGGGGCTTCCGATAATGAGAGATGCACTCCGGCTCTGGCCGGGGCTTTCGGTAATGAGAGATGCACTCCGGCTCTGGCTGAGGCTTTTAATAAGGGATGCACTCCGGCTCTGACGGGGCTTTTAATAATAAGAGATGCACTCCGGCTCTGGCCAGGGCTTCCGATAATGAGAGATGCACTCCGGCTCTGACCGGGGCTTTCGGTAATAAGAGATGCACTCCGGCTCTGACCGGGGCTTTTTATAATAAGAGATGCACTCCGGCTCTGACCGGGGCTTTTAATAATAAGAGATGCACTCCGGCTCTGGCCGGGGCTTTTTATGACCTGCTTCTCATTGTGACTTTCAATGAGAGTTATAAAAATTTCGCAGGCCTTTAAAAACATAATTTAATTCAATGAATAAAAATGGGTCTAGAAAGAGCGTACTTTTATGGATGAATTTATTACTCGGTTTTGCCGAGCCTTCAGAAATATATCACTCGGTCTTTGACCGATGCTCTGGAAATTTATTACTTGGTTGTTGCCGAGCCTGCCGATGCTCTGAAAATTTATTACTCGATTGTTGCCGAGCCTTTAGACATATATTACTCGGTTGTTACTGAGCCTTCCCAAGATGCTACTCGGTTGTAACCGAGGCTTCAAATATTAATTGCTACTCAGTTGTGACCGAGGCTTCAAATAATAAATTACTCGGTGTTGCCGAGCCTTCCAAGGTGCTACTCGGTTGTAACCGAGGCTTCAAATAATAAAATACTCGGTGTTGCCGAGCCTTCCAAGGTGCTACTCGGTTGTAACCGAGGCTTCCAATATTAATTGCTACTCAGTTGTGACCGAGGCTTCAAATAATAAATTACTCGGTGTTGCCGAGCCTTCCAAGGTGCTACTCGGTTGTAACCGAGGCTTCAAATAATAAAATACTCAGTGTTGCCGAGCCTTCCAAGATGCTACTCGATTGTAACCGAGGCTTCCAAATAAATTACTCGGTGTTCCCGAGCCTTCAAGATTATATTTTACTTGGCGCTGCCAAGGTTCAGAGACCGTTACTCGGTTGTAGCCGAGCCTTCAAGATTATATTTTACTTGGCGTTGCCAAGGTTCGGAGACCGTTACTCGGTTGTAGCCGAGCCTTCAAGATTATATTTTACTTGGCGCTGCCAAGGTACGAAGATTTTGTTGCTCGGCCCGGCCGAGGATTTATACGACCTGCTTCTTATTGCAGCTTTCAAGGAGAGTTATAAGAATTTCGCAGGCCTTTAAAAACAGAATTTAATTCAATGAATAAAAATGGGTATAGAAAGAGCATACTTTTATGGATGAATTTATTACTCGGTTGTTGCCGAGCCTTCAAAATATATCACTCGGTCTTTGGCCGATGCTCTAGAAATTTATTACTTGGTTGTTGCCGAGCCTTTAGAAATATATTACTCGTCTTTGGCCGATGCTCTAGAAATTTATTACTCGGTTGTTGCCGAGCCTTTAGAAATATATTACTCGGTTGTTACCGAGCCTTTCCAAGATGCTACTCGGTTGTAACCGAGGTTCAAATATTAATTGCTACTCAGTTGTGACCGAGGCTTCAAATAATAAATTACTCGGTGTTGCCGAGCCTTCCAAGGTGCTACTCGGTTGTAACCGAGGCTTCAAATAAAATACTCGGTGTTGCCGAGCCTTCCAAGGTGCTACTCGGTTGTAACCGAGGCTTCCAATATTAATTGCTACTCGGTTGTGACCGAGGCTTCAAATAATAATAAATTACTCGGTGTTGCCGAGCCTTCCAAGGTGCTACTCGGTTGTAACTGAGGCTTCAAATAATAAAATACTCGGTGTTGCCGAGCCTTCCAAGATGCTACTCGGTTGTAACCGAGGCTTCCAAATAATAAATTACTCGGTGTTGCCGAGCCTTCCAAGATGCTACTCGGTTGTAACTGAGGCTTCAAATAATAAAATATCGGTGTTGCCGAGCCTTCCAAGATGCTACTCGGTTGTAACCGAGGCTTCCAAATAATAAATTACTCGGTGTTGCCGAGCCTTCCAAGATGCTACTCGGTTGTAACCGAGGCTTCAAATAATAAAATACTCGGCGTTGTCGAGCCTTCCAAGATTATATTTTACTTGGCGCTGCCAAAGTTCGAGAATTTGTTGCTCGGCCCAGCCGAGGTTCGGAGAATTTTTACTTGGCCCTGCCAAGGTTCGGAGAATTTGTTGCTCGGCCCAGCCGAGGTTCGGAGATTTTTACTTGGCCCTGCCAAGGTTCGGAGATTTTCCTATTGATAATACTTACGGAGATTGTCCGAGTTCCACGTCCAGGGGACTGACTTTTCGTTTAGATCTTGCAGCTTGTAGGTTCCCGGTCCAATGATCTCCGCCACTTGGTAGGGGCCTTTTTCCTTGCTCCAGCGGTTTGGAGACAGATGCTTTCCGGAGAACAAGGTTGCTGGGCGAGAAAGATCTCCCTTTGACTCTGGAGGCATGATAGCATCCGCGGATAGGGGGGTCCTATCTCCACGGGGATGACAGCTTCTACGCCGAAGGCCATCCGTAATGGGGTCTCGCCTGTGGGGACTCTCTGTGTGGTGCGGTAGATCCACTGGCCGAGGTTGAAGCTGGACGTTGGACTTCTGTGAAGCATGGAGTCAAGAACTTCTTGTCTTGGCTTTATGACGCCATCCTTCCTCACGCAAAAGGTGCCTAGGGGGCAATGCGGCAGCCATAAATGCCTTAATGATGAAAGGAGATAAGGCATTAAATGTAGGTAGATGCACATGACCTTTATGAGGCCATAAATGCCTTGGTGCGCATAGCGCGGCTATGGAAGCCGATCTATTGTGTCAAGGTAGGGAGAAGGCGGAGATGGCGTCGAGTCGTGGCGAGAGGACACCGGAGAGATGAATCGGGCCCGCCGAGATCTGGGGAGATCCTTGTCGCAGCCCCCTTGCGGGACTAGTCTGGCCTCCTTAGGTCGACATGGGGGGTCCGCAACTCCATGCAGACCAGAAGAAGAAGTGGCTGGAGAAAGAGGAGCTGCGGCCTCTTCTGGGAGGCATGGAGCAGGGGTAGCTACAACTGGATGGGGAGCTGTATGGCGCTCCTGAACTAGACGGGTCAGGGCCTGAATCTGCTGGATTAGTATAGCGAACGGGTCCTGGGTCACTGGGACAGCTGGTGGCGACGGAGTCTCAGCTGGTGGCGGTGGCAGTGCCACGATACTCATCGGATCGGGTCTCTGGGAGGCGACCCGATCCTGGGCTTCAGAAGTTGCCCTTCTCCGATTAGCCATTGGAGAGGTTCTCTTCCAGATCGAGATCCTTGTCTCCTTTTTTCAAGTTTAACGGGACTTGAGGCCCTTCCTCTAGCGCCAATCTGTTGCCGCTGAAATCCGTCCTCCGGCTCAGGCGCGATCGGGCTGCAGCATGGGCTCCCTCCTAGGCGGATCTGCAAGACAGTCCTCACGCAAGAGGCGTTGGGAGTGGCCCTCTGTGGAAGACCCTCCGACGCCCAAGTCAGTGGAGACCAGCAATCAACAAATATGGGGAGAAGGATCCCCCATGAAGAGTTCCTCCGAGCTCTCGTGGAAGCTTTCATGGCGGAGTGTGAGAACTGCGAATGAAAAATGGGCGTAGAATAGCCGTACCTGAGAGGCTTGAGGGTGGTAGTATTTATAGGCGGTCACCTGACTTCTTGGACGTGCTCTGGATGAGGTCTGAAAGTTGTTGGGATTCGAAACGGATTCGAATCAGGTTGTTACAGGGCCGGTAGGATCCATATCTGGTTAGTTAGAGGATCGACAGCTGGGAGGCGGGGAGAGCTGGCTGATGGATCGAGACTTAATGGCTGCGTGGTCCCTAGGCCACTATTGTAGGTCCTAGGCCACGTCTTGGCATGATTCCTTATTTGGAATCTTATTTTGTTACAGTGAATTTGAACTCTCCCGCGCCAGATTCCGCAGAGGTCTGAAGTAGCTCGGATCGAATGGCCGAGGAATGGTCTGGCCTTGATGGCAGTAGCATAAGAATAGCTCGGGTTGCCGAGGCATAAGGTTAGCCGAACCTGCCGAAGTACAGTGTGGTTGGCCGAGTCGGACTTCTGTGAAGCATGGAGTCAAGAACTCTTTGTCTCGGCTTTATGACGTCATCCTTCCTTACGCAAAAAGTGCCAAGGGGCAACATTGCAGCCATAAATGCCTTAATGATGGAAGGAGATAAGGCATTAAATGCCTTAAAGCAGGTAAATGCACATGGCCAGGCCATAATTGCGTTGGTGCGAAGGTTATAGCGCGGTTGCGGAAACCGAGCTAGAGTGCCGAGGTATGTTGGCCGAACTATATTTGCCGAACTATATTTGCCGAGGCATGTTGGCCGAACTATACTTTCTCTTCTCTTTTTATTCCATTAAATGCTGGCCAAGTCATTATGACCGTTTCTGCACCATTGAATGCTCCGACTTATTGATTTGATGGATATTAATGAGGGGCCCTTGGGAGAACCCACGCATATGGCGTGACCCTTCTTTTCCTCTTATTCTCTTTCTTCATAATGAGGAGACTCTTGTTACTAGAATATCGCGCCAGCAGGCGGCATTTGGATTGGGCGCAACCCCATCCGATGGGAATGGTCAACAATGCAATGACGATTTTACCCCTCATCACAGCAATCAATCTATTGTTTATCTTAATTATATTGAGCAATATAATTTACATTCAAGGGCTCCTCTTAGGGTTTTTTGGGGAACGATTGAAACTGATCCTGATGAGGCCGGGTTCAATCTTTGCTGAATCCAATCGATAACTAACTGGCTACAAAATTTTTATTTAAATATAAAAATATAAATATTTAATCAAAATTTTGATCTGAAAAAATTTTGCTTTATGGCATGCAGAGGGATAGAACCGTAGAAGTTGAATCATGCATGATGATTGATGTATAACTTGCATGCGTATTAAAAGTAAAAAAATATTTTTACTTTTGATCGGCGCACATATGCTGCGCGCCAACCATCGCGCGGTGCGGTTATTTTAAACCGCGCGCGGTGCAAGGCTTTTCTTTTCAGTCGACGTCCTGGACCCGGTGGGCCAGGCCTTCTCAACGTTCGACAACAGGAGCCGAGCCATATCTGCCGTCCACGCGTCCTCGAGGAAATGGCCGCGTCCCTCTTTGCGAACGCGAAGCGGTGGGCGTGGGCGGATTTCTGAAGGCCGAAACCCTCCACGGCTCCACCCCCCTCAAGCCCTAGTCGCCGTAGCCCTCGAACGCTCCCTTTGAAGAATAGCGATGGCCGCCAAACGGCCTGCCGTCGAAGCCACATCTTCTTCGTCCTCCGACGAGGCCGCCTCCTCCTCCGACGAGGAGGAGCACGAGGAAACGATCGTCTCCTCCCCATCCCCTAACAAAACTGCCGTCCAAAAGAAGCTTTCCAGTGCCTCCGCCCCCGCTCCCCAGGCCCCCAAGCCTCACCCCTCCCAGCGCCCCGCCGCGGCCTCCAGCGACGAAGACGAGGACGAGGACGACGGGGAGGATGAAGAAGAAGAGTCCGCCTCCGAATCCGACGATGATCGAACCAAGAAACAGCCCCTGCCGCCGCCACAGCCCCAGCCACCACCCCCCAAACCCGCCCCCCAACCCACCGCTTCCGGATCCGTCGATGGGTCCGGATCCGAATCCGACTCCGAAGAAGAATCCTCCGACGACGAGCCGGCCGCCGTCCGCCGCTCCTCTCGCGGCGCCGATCCCTCCATCAAGCCCATCAGCTCCAAGCCCATGGACGAAGCCCCTCTGCCCAAGAAGCCCACCGCCGCTTCCCCACCTCCCAAGAAGAAAGCAAAAACCGCGGATCCTTCGGAGAATGAGGGCGGCGGGCAGAAGCGGCAGCTGTTCCAGAGACTCTGGAGCCCGGACGATGAGGTCACCATTCTCTCCGGTCTCGTTAACTACCGCTCGATGAAAGGAGTTCTCCCGTCCTCCCATGAGATGGACCAGCTGCACAATCTCATTCGAGGTTCTCTTCAGGTTGAGGTCAGCAACGCCCAGCTCAACGACAAGATTCGGCGCCTGAAGAAGAAGTTCGGGACCAATGTTCGGCGGGGCAAGAATGGCGCGGACCCGACTTTCTCCAAGCCCCAAGAGCGCGCAGTCTTTGAGATCTCGAAGAAGATATGGGGGGCTAAGAAGATTGTCTCGGAGGATGCCGGTGCCAGCAGTGGGGACGAAGATGAGGGTGAGGAGAGCGGCAGTGAGATGGCTTGCCAGCAGAATGTTAAAGAGGAGAATGCTGCCTCCCACGCTGCTGCTCTGAAGCTTCATGATGGTGTGTCGCCTGCTGTTACATTGGCTCATGGGAGTGATACTGCTCACAAGACTAAGGTTCGGTACCCGTTCTTAAGCGGGGCAGTCACTAAAATGGCCAGTGAGTGCAGATGTGGGGTGGCGATGAAGAGGGCGCTGAAGAACCTTGAGGACTTGAAAGCTAGAGCAATGGAGGAGAAGGTGAAGAAGCTCAAGATGAATGAGATGAAGCTGTACATGCGCCGGATGGATCTGATGAAGGAAACAGTGAAGCACATCTTTGAAGCTCTAGCCTCATCAGACTGATAGACATCGTTTCCTTTTGCTCGGGATACTTTGCAGTTTTGGTTTTTATTGGCTTCTTTGCTGGTGATAGGCCGCTCTAAAGTTGGGTGTTTTGTTCTGTTTTGATGTTGAATTCTATGATGGGATAGAGAAGTGTATCATTTTCTGGATTTGAAAGGCCATGCCTTAAGGTTTCCTATTTAATGTGGATCAAGTAGTCTTCTTTTCTGTAGCCAAGTAGATTGCACCTTTGTTTATTATGCCGTTACCATATTGTACTTAATTAGACGAAGTTATTCTAGTATTGGAGGTTTGCTATTTTGCCTTTCCCTTATTCATTTGGTTGTTGTTATTATTGATATTGTAAATTATCATTGCTTAAGAGGCACTTAGTTTGATTTGTGTTTTCTTTAACATTGGCTTTAGGTGTTTTCAGTGTGATATGATTTAGTTGTTTTCCTATGATATTGTTGGGGTTAATTTGATTGTCTGGGTTTTCGGACGTTGAATGGCTTCTATCTGTGATCTTGCACGGATAACACTGCTGATTTCAGTTGCTGTGGGTAATTATATTGCATTTCAATTGGTAATATGTTGTCTATCATGCATCATTAATGCATTTATTGTACACTATTAGTTTGTCAAATTTTCGTTTTGCTCTATCTTTACGTTTTATGTCTGGTGCACCATGCATGAATTGGCATGATAAGGTGTGTTACATCTCATTACACTAGTATACTTTGTGCATTTTTTCAATACTTGTAGCTTCTTTGAATAAGGTTTATGTACTCTCGGTCAAGGGCCATATTCTACCACCATTGCCCCTGCAGTATGGAGTTGTTTTGTTGTTCTTTTATCAAAACAAAAAAAAGAAAGAAATAAAGCATTCTAGGTAGTTATAAAGAGATTGGAAGTATTTGGGATGAGGGTTTCTAGAGAAACTACTATCATAATCTTTGCTCCATCTTTTGATAGGGAAATTCGTTGTTATTCTTTGCCTGTGGGCATGGGACAGTGGTTTGTTTTTTCTCTTTTCTTTTTTCAATCCTCTATATTTGTTTGTACCCTAAGGATTGTGTTATCCGGGTTGTGTGACGTAACTTTATACCTGTTTTTCCCCTTTGGTTCTTTCTCTTTCTCTCTCTCTTTTTTCCTTTACCAAATTCTTAGAGGCTTACTTTGCTATTGGAGTCTTGGGTGGATTTATTTGGTTTTGGGGCAACTTGTGCACTGATGGCATGTATGGGGGCTCTGAGGCTCACACATCTAGTATATTGACTCCCTCTATTTTAAAACAAAATAATGGAGGGGACTTTTTCCTATTTTTACATATTTTCTCTGCCAATTCCTCTTATATATGTTCTCTTGTTTTAACTTTAAGATATTTTTGAATAATTTAGAATCACAATTTATAATCAATTTTCTAGTTGTGATATTTCTGGGCTTTTATTATTCCCTGGACTTCTAGGTGATAAATGGTTACTATTTGTGTTTTTGCAAGTATGCTATTCGTTTGACTTTAAGATATTTTTGAATAATTATCAAAATATATAATCAATTTTCTAGTTGTGATATTTCTGGTCTTTTATTATTCCCTGTACTTCTAGGTGATAAATGTTTATTTAAGCTGCTGTGGTCTATTATTTTACATTCTGATAGATACTGTCTCAGCTTTCATGCACCAGGAAAGCATCCATGATTTATTCAACCATTTGGACGTATCAAAATTAAATTTTGCTCTTGTTTCTTATACAAGTTGCATGTTTATGTGAGGTGTACTCGAAACTAATGCAAGAAAGCATCTCACGTATCATTATGCAAGAATGCTTTTATACAGGAATGTTTTGGTTCAGTAAGATAGTGCAAAAATCATATCAAGATTATTATGGTGGTTATATGGTACCTTGTATTAATATAATGATAAATCACTTTACTCCTCCTCCCCTTTCTGTATTTAAGGGGCACTTTATGGTTTATAGCCATTAATCCCGTTGATGGTTATTGACTATGTCAGGAAGAGCTATGCAAGTTGGTGCTTCCTTTTGGCTTTGCTATGTAAATCTATGGTAAACTAAGGGGTCGGTGAACAGCTTTTTTTTTTTTTTTTCATTAATAATGTTGTGCTCTCAGAGGGGTTTTTTGCTAGATAAGTGGGTTGAAGTTCAAGTGGATGTCCTCCATGATGTAATGGCGTTTTGGTTTCTTACTGGGATAGTATATTCAATCACACCATCTTCCTGTTTCTGTGTCCACATTTTTTTCATTTATAGCGTCTTCTAGAAAACACTCTCAATTATTTTCTCTACTATTAAAACCCTATTTGAATGATTTGGACTCAAAATCTGTAATACTGTGACACTACAATAACTATATTGGTCTGTTACATAAATGTAATGATTCCTTTTTTGTCAAAAAATAAATAAATAATGCATTTAACTTTCATGCTTTATTTATTCGGCAGATTTGGAAATGGAGGTTGCAATTGTTTTTGAGTTACATAATCTTCAGGAATTCTAACATTCTTTTTGTAACAAAAAAAGAATCCTTTCTAAATTTTTTGTTTCTATCATGACACTGATAGAAACCTAACTTTATGAATTAAGAATGAGACTATAGAAAAAGAAAATCATGTTTTATTGCTCATCTCAAATCAAAGTTTGATTTCAAGTGGTCTGTTTTCATTATTCTGGCCCATAATGTTTTAGTCATTTTCTGATTATTTGACTTATTCAGCACTTACTAGGTTTTTACATTAAAAAGATTCTGTTTAATGGTCAATCTGCTGTAATATTTTGTAACATACCTCATTATTTAATAGAGTAAACTAGTCATCTTTGCAAATATTTCGCTCTCTCAAAGCAATGGATTTTGCTTATAGAATTTATGAGGTGAGAGTGCTTACTTTCAATTTAAAAGGGTTGAAGTTGACCGTGTTACTTGTGTGATGTCCCAAGCGATTTTATTTTTCTGTTTTGTTTTTTTACATTTTGATGTAAGTTGAGCTTATAGTTTTTTAAACTTCTCATTTATATCCACGTGGCCTTTTGGTCACCAAAATAAAATCATGTGCTTGTTGGACTCAGAGGCGGTGCTAAAAGAAGTATGTTTATAGATTTGGAAAAGTTTTTTTTGTGAATCGCGCATGGTGCAGGAAGCGTGCATCGATGATTAATTTGCACGTGCATCAAAAATATTTTTATTTTTTTTACATTGTATATGAATTAATTATTATGTATGTAAATTAATCACTGCATGCGATGCGTTCCTTCTTGCACCACAAACGCACCACGCGTGATACACAATTTTTTTATAAATTTTGAGAGCATGAGATACAGGGAAACAAAGCCCGGATAGGAAAATTATTATATACCATCTAGGTGTAAGCAATTCTGCTGTAATATATATATATATATATATATATATATATATATATATATATATATATATATATATATATATATCAAAAAGAAGTTATGATATATATATTCATACCTACGTTGGAATAATCGTTCGTGCTATCTATATGCATAAAAGATCTTTCGTGCAGCATGTTTATGTAGTGTGGAATGCGATGACCTCAAACTCCGA
The DNA here is from genome assembly GCA_900491605.1 of Calamus simplicifolius. NCBI lineage: Eukaryota > Viridiplantae > Streptophyta > Magnoliopsida > Arecales > Arecaceae > Calamus > Calamus simplicifolius. The sequence continues at coordinate 420,327 of UESW01004329.1, read as the reverse complement.
ACCTTTTGTTGAGTATTTTCACTGTGCAGTGAGGCAAATATCAACCAGAGGAGGGTCGTGAGCATCTCGCATAGCCTTTATGATGAAAATCTTTTAAACGTTTAACGATTCACTGGTTTGTTCGTCTTTGTCTTGGACGTACGTGATATAAATCCCATTAACTGCTTGGATTTTACAGGGAGGATCATGTGGTTTAAAATGTATTCAATCTTCTCAGTTATGCCTTCTTCTGGCACACACTTGGGTTACCATCCCACATGGGATTGTATTTGTTCAATACTTCTTCTATGCAATCCATTAAATGCTTTTCATAGTACTATCGAGCGTCCACTAGTTTGAACGGCAGAAGAAGATGGTGGACAAGTACTCTCCCTTAATCTTTTGAAGTCTCGGCGATTAGAGTAAGTGGATCCTCCAACTTGGAAATAATATTGTAATGTTTTAAGTCCATCTGCTAACCAAATTAATCTTGTTAGCGTACCAAAATCACTGGCGTAAAAACTTAAGTGGAACTTAATGGGTAGCAAATGGATTTGAATTATAAGCATATAATACATTTCTCTCATATCTAATATGTGACTAAATGTGGGATCTTACAATCTTCTCACCTTATAATATAATGCGATGAAGAATCTACCCCGAGTCGGCCACGTCATGGTGAGACTTCATCATTGTACCCCAACTTTTGCACACTCGGGTCGGTGTCATCCGTTAGCCCAATTAACCTTATTAGTTGGCTGAAATCATTGACCCAAAAATTCGAGTAAAAGTTAACAAGCAGCAAATGAAATTGAGTTATAAGCATATAATACATTTGTTTATGTTGCCGTCGGGATCCGTCCTCCGACTCGGGGCAGTCGATCTCCAGGGGGGCGGACCTACACACAAGTCCTCGCACGGAAAGCGTTGGGGGTGGCCCTCCGCAGATTTATGCGAACTGGAGGAGGAAGTTGCCGGCGAAGAAGGAATCGCTGCTTCCTTATGAAAGCGCAGAGCAGGAGGAGCCGTAAGGCGCTCCTGAACCAGGTGGGTCAGGGTCTGGACTTGCTGGACCAGCGAGGCAAACTGGTCCTGGGTCACCGGGATGGCAGGCGGTGACGGGGTTTCGACTGGTGGTGGTTGCGGCGCTACACCGCTCGTCGGATCAGGCCTCTGAGAAGCGGCCTGATCTTGGGCTTTAGAGGTTGCTCTTCTCGATTGGCCATTAGAGAGGTTCTACTCCAGATTAGGATCCTTATCTCCTTTCTTCAAGTTTTAATGGGACTTGAGGCCCTTCCTCTAGTGCCAATCTGTTGCCGCCGGGATCCGTCCTCCGACTCGGGCGCAGTCGATCTCTAGGGGGGCGGACCTGCACACAAGTCCTCGCGCGGGAAGCGTTGTGGGTGGCCCTCCGCGGAAGACCCTCCGACGCTCAAGTCAGTGGGAGAAAACCGGCGATCAATCAGAAAACGGGGAGGTGAATCTCTCCGGGGAGTCTCTCTGGGGGCGGCCGATCGGAAGCTCTAGGGGGTGAGAGCACCGACGAGCAGCTGGCAAGAGCGAGAAAGAGGGAGTGAGGGTGTGAGTGCACGCGTACCTAAGGAAATATGTGAGCGTGATATTTATAGGTTGTCACCTGGATCTTGAGCGCCTTCTGGAAGGTTCAGAGGTTGTTAGGATACGGGGGTGGATCGAATTAGGTCGTTGTGGGGCTATTGGGATCCATATCTTATCTGTTAGGGGATCGATGGCTAGGAAAGCTCCTTGATGGCTTGAGATCTGGTAGGTGTGTAGGTCCCAGGTAGCCTTGATAGGTTCTAGACCACTTCTCAACATGATTTCTTGCCCAGGATGCTGTTACAGTACGCTTAGGCTCTCATGCGTCAGGTTCCGCGAAGGTGAGTATTGGATCGTGGGTCGCTCAGTGAAGCCGAGCGATGGGGGCTCAGGGAAAACGAGCTACAGGAAGCTCGGGAGGGCCGAGCTATGGAAGCTCGGGAGAGCCGAGCCATGGAAGCTCGGAGGGCCGAGCTATGGAAGCTCGGAAGAGTCGAGCTCCCGAGCTATGAAAGCTCGGGAGGGCCGAGCTATGGAAGCTCGGGAGAGTCGAGCTATGGGAGCTCGGAGGAGCCGAGCTACTGGAAGCTCGGGGGAGACGAAGGGAGGATGTCGGTCTTAGCCTCCTGTATGGATATTAATGCAATGATGATTTTACCCCCAACAGTTTAATTCAATATATAACTAAATATGGGGTATCATAGGTATATTAGCAGACAAAATTCTACAAAGAAATGCTAGGGATACAGGAATCATTGGTTCGATGGAACCTTGACTGACTCGACCAACTCTTTTGGGCAGTGTTATTTTAGGTATGAATGAGTGATATATATGAAAAACATTAGGATGAAATCACTTGCGTGCCACGCGAGGTGGTTTGGGAGTGGTCACTTGTAGTTTGTCAAGGTAGTAGTGCTCTTTATATGTAAGCATGGCGGTTAGCAGTACTTTTTCTATAATGGTTTTACCTGTGTAACAAATAGCAACTTGGTAGGAAGAGATCAAATCACTTCGGTTAAAGCAGACCAAAAAACATTAAAAAAAAAAACAGATGAAAAACGTGTATACGGATACCATGTCATATACCGAGGCTGTGGACTCTCTTCTGGTTTAGCCTTCAAGTAGTACTGCAACTAATATCGTTCCAACATATTCAGCTGAAGGGGGAGTCAGCAATCATCATATCTTATATTCAAAATAATTTTTTTAAGTGCATTCATTCATTCTTAGTTGAGGAAACTATTTGCTGCTACTTCAACTTATTCAGGAGTTCATTATAATCATTTTTTTGATAAGCAAATCAAGCTACTGACTTTTAGCGAATTGAAAAACTTTCAAAACGGAAGAACTATAACTTTGAGATCTATCTTCCTTCTACGGTTGTATTAGATTCTTGAAGCAGAAGCTAAAGGAGTTGTTTTCGCAGGTTATAAATCTCCCAACTTGTTATTAAAAAAAAAAAAGACAATTGACATGATGACATGCTTTGGGCTTATTAGAATGTCAATAAAACTATATCAACTTTCTCTGCATATCTCTAGCAAACATAAGATGGTAGGTGTTTTGCCATATGACCCTTCTCAAACGTCCGCGAACATTCGGTCCTTCTCCAGCAAGCCCGGGATCTTTGGTGAGCTTTTCGTGTCTGGGAGCCTGCAAAAATTCTGGGGACGAAGATTCTGGCAGGGACTTTACGTGGCTTGTCTGAGAAGCTTGGAGTCTTGTTATCTAGTGATGGAATGAGTCACGTGGAGCCTCATGATGGACCATGACTTTTGGGGCTCATCTGGTCTGAGTGGTTGAGGCATCATGATGAATGATGACTTTTGTGGATGGAATGTTAGGGTTGATTTTGTAAGACCTGAGGTTCAGAGCCTTTATGAAGATACTTGCTTCTTAGTGGCATGTCAAAGCTACAGGCGCTGTCCCGTCAGAATGTGTGGCCACCTAGTTATCCTATACCTCTCCATGCTCGAACAATGGTGGAGCCAAGCATATGGGGGGGAACCATCTAGAACGAAGTCGTCGGGGAGGACAGTGAGGGTGGAGTTGGGAACTTCTCATCTTGGCTTCTTTGCTTCCTACGTCATCTTTTCTCATGCATGGGACAAGGGGCCAACGTGGCAGCTATAAATGCCTTAATGCATGAAGGGAATAAGGCAATAAATGCCTTAGAACAAGATGCGCGTGCCTTTATAAGACCATAAATGTGGCCACGGAAGCCGAGTAGAAAAAGATAACAACCAACTTAAAAGTCAAAGGCGAGAGCCGTATTGAATGCTCCATTCCATTAAATTCTTCAAGTCATTATGACCATTTTGCACATTATGCTTCCATTGACTTGACTATCAGACATTAATGACCGCCCTTAAGAGAATCCCACACCTTTGCCTTCGACCAACTTATTCTCTCTTCATTTATGCTTGTTGCATCACGGAGTATTTAATGCCTCCTTCATAAAGAAGGCCGAACGCCTAGGAATTGAGCCGCCGAGGATAGACTGGAATGGGGCCACCTAAGAAAACTATCTTGAGAGAGACCATCTAGAAATTGTTGTCATTATTGCCTATGGGGTCAATTGGCTCCATCAATGCCCCCCCCCCACTCCTTAAGCTTGTGGGCCCGACAACCGCTAAGCTAAAGGAGTGTAGAACTTTCTTTGTCCTTGTCTTTTCTCTTTTTCTTTTTTTTTCTTTTTTTTTTTTTATTATTTTATTATTTTATTATTTTATTATTTATTTTATTTTATTTTATTTTGCTAACTTGTGTGGACATCTGCATTGCTCTCTTTGACTAGCTGAGGGTAGCTAGCAATCCTCTCCCAACGCGGAGTCTGAAAATGGATGCCCATCAACTGTGAGCTAGGGTTGATCTCTCCCACTGTGAGCTGACTTGGGCTTCTAATTGGCTAACGTTGGCCGCTAGCCGCTGAGGTTGATAAAGCCATTGAGGCTGCAATAAAATCATTGAGGTTATAATGATGCCGTGAGGCAGGTATAAGGCCACTGGGGCTAAAATAAAACCGCCTCGGGGTTTCTCGATCGGCCCGGGCGTTGACTTGGGGCCGCCGAGACCATAGGATTTGAATTACCTCGGAGGTTTCTCGCGTCGATCCAAGTGTATCCTTATGATCGCAGGGTCACAGAGGTCCTTTTGAAAATACCTCAGGGGTTGCACGGTCGGTCTGGGAGTTTGACTCAGAGCCGCCGAGACCATAGGACTTGAACCGCCTCGGAGGTTTCTCGTACCGGTCCGGGGGTGTCCTTATGATCGCAGGCGAGAGACTATCTCGGCAGTCGCTCGGCTGACCCGAGTGGTTTTTGAGAAGTTGAATGAAAAGAAACCCTTTTTTTTCTCAAAGTGTAGTGTACTTAGCTTTCGTAGCTTTTTTTCCTTTGCGTCGTGTTTGGTGTCGACGTCGATTACAGGCTTGAGAGTTTTTTCTTTAAAGAAATTGGTTGCCTTCAGTGCTAAAGTTTGAGAGCAGCTGGAATGGAATCCGCAAGAGGTCCTGGGCTGGTTTAGCTCTTGGGTGCAATAGGAAGAAAAAGAGAGGGGGAGAGAGGGGTTAGGTGGAGTCACATTCAAAGACCCTTATCTCCATCTCCCACCTTGCATTAATTGCACCAACATCTCTCGGCTTACTACCACTAGGAAATTAAATGCCCATAAATGCTTGAGGTGATTAGGAGTTAGGATGCTCATAAATGCCCGAGTTGACTAACCATGGACAATGCCTTAAGTTTGTCCATACTGGGAATCACTTTGCCACGAATGCCTTCATTTAGGGGGCTTCAAGGTACTTTTACTTTAATCCGATGGGACACCTTCCAGCATAACTGCATAATTGATATAAGTCTAAGTGCTTGCCACCATGCGAAGGCTTATAATTTAGTGTCACATAGGCTTTAGTACCCTCCGTGTGAAGCTTCATCAGTGCGAATATATTTCTGCGTGCAACTTAGGAGCTCGGCGTAGGAGCTAGGAGGTTTCTTGTCTAGTGAATAAGTGAAGCGGGAGCAACAAAGTCCCTGCTTTAGGGCCAAAATGGCGACAGCATCATTGAGATAATAAACCTCCATGGCAGCTATCCTGAAACGAGCCACAAAATCTTTTAGGGATTCTTCCTTCTTCTGTCGGATGGAGAACAAGCTGTCTTCCACCTGGGAAATCTTTCAATAGGTATCAAAGTGCATCAAGAAAGCCTCTTCAACTGTCGGAAAGAGTCGATGTTGTACGGAGGTAGGCAAAATACCAAGCACGTGCAACTTTCCATAGAGTGGCCAAAAAAATCATACATAAAAGGGTATCAGTTGCCTCTTGAATTTACATCAGATCCTTGTAGCTCTTGAGGTGGTCAAGTGGATCCATGGTCCCATCAAATATATCCAACTAAGGAAGGCGAAACCCGGAAGGAATGGAATCTTCATAATACAATGAGTGAGGGGTGGACGAGTGTTGTAGTCCACCTCTGACTGATTGTTGAGCCTTCGGCTGAGCTCCTCCAACCATCGGTGTTGTTCGTCCAAACACCTCTTCATCTCGAGATTAAGGTCCTCCCCAAATGACTCGGGATATGAGTAAGGGGAGGAGTGATGCCACTGATAATGCTCCCGCTCAGGTCCCTTCCGTATCGCCATCGGGGAGAAGGACTGCTCGAGCGGAAGGCAGGAGATCGCAGCCTCTTGAAAGCTTCATGGTGGTGATGCTTAGGTGAAGCAAGATCTCCCGCGAGTGGATTATTGGCTAATTGGTGCAGCTATCATAGGTGATGTGAGAGGCTTAGGCTGCTGCTGAGTGGCCACCGAGCGTTGCTCCTGCAGCTCATGAACTGCTGCAACCAAAGCTTGAACTTGTTGGTTGAGGATGGCCAGTTGGTTAGTTAGAGCAGCTGAGGCTGATGGTGAAGGAGGAGCAGAGAGGATGGTCTTTTGCTGCTCAGTTCGATATGGATGCCCCCTGGCATGATTGGTGGGGACCTCTGGCACGCGTGTCACCATCATGGCTATCTTAAAGGGAGCAAAGGCTTATAGCTCAGAGACAGAGCTCTCTTTCCTTCAGTGCATCCCCCTACTGGCGCGCCAATCTGTTGTTGCCAATGACCCTTCTCGAATGTCCGCGAGCATCTGATAGCCTTCTTCAGTGAGCCCGGGATCTTTGGGCGAGCTTCTCTCGTTTAGGAGCCTGCAAAAAGTCCCGAAGACGAAGATTCCGATGGAGACCTCCGATGCTCAAGTCAATGCTCTGGGCAATAGCCATAAGCTTAAGGAAGCTCGAAAGAGAAAGGGAGAGAGAGCTTAGAGAAGAGCTCTCTATCAGCCAGCATGAGTATGTTGTTGTGGGTGTTGGTTGGTTGGGTTTTTTGGGTTAGCTGGTCGGGGTCCCTCTTACCCAATTTTCTTCTTTGGACTTTGCGTGGCTTGTCTGACAAGCTTGGAACCTTGTCATCTAGTGATGGAATGAGTCATGTGGAGCCTCATGTGGACCATGACTTTTGGGGTTCATCTGGTCTGAGTGGTTGAGGCGTCATGATGAATGATGACTTTTGTGGTTGAAAATAGGGTTGATTTTGTGAGATCTGAGGTGCTGCCACTTGTTAGGGCCTTTATGAAAATGCTTGCTTCTTAGTGGCATGTCAAAGCTACAGGCGTTGTCCCGTCAGAAATGGGTAGCCACCTGGTTATCCTGTACCTCCTCCATGCTCGGACAATGGAGCCAAGCATGTAAGGGAACCATCTAGAACGGAGTCGTTGGGACAACCGTGAGGCGTGGAGTTGGGAACTTCTCATCTTGGCTTCCTTGCTTCCTACACCATCTTTTCTCTATGGGACCAAGGGGGCCAACATGGCAGCCATAAATGCCGTAATGCATGGGTGGGAATAAGGCAATATATGCCTTAGAGTAAGCATGTAATGGGATGCACGTGGCCTTTATAAGACCATAAATGCCTTGGTGCGAATATATAACGTGGTCACGGAAGCCGAATAGAAAAAGATCAGGCTGACTTGAGGAGGCATTGAATGCTCCCTTCCATTAAATGCTCTCCAAGTCATTATGACCATTTGTGCACCACTTAATGCCCCAGCTCATTGACTTGACTATTGGACATTAATGATAGAAAGTGGCCAAGAGAATCTCATATACGTAACGTGGCCCTTTTGCCTTCATGATCGAACTCTTGTTGTAGCCGAGAGCAAAGCAGTGGATGGAATATTTAATGCCTACCGCGTCCTTCGTAAAGAAGGCCGAGTAGAACAGTAGGCCGCCTAGGAATTGAGCCGTTTAGGCCATCGAAGATGGCCTCCTAGAAATGGGCCACCCAAGAAAACCATCTGAGAGGAGGCCATCTAGAAATTACTCTCATTATTGCCCATAGGGTTAACTGGCCCATCAATAGGTGTTCATAAGAGCCACAAAGAGTGAAGGAAAATTAAATCAAAGTATAGCAAATAATGGTGATGTAGCAAAGGCGATTGCTCATACGATTTGTTTCTTCTTTTTTATCCAAGGTCTCTAATCTTGTACACCATGGACCAACTTAAAAAATCTAAAATTGCAAATTTGGTAACACTAATGCATGGCATTGCATGCCGATGTCATTACTAAAAATCAGTCCGAGTCATTTGACTTCTGAGATGAGGCGAAAGAATTTATAGATTGCTTCAATGAGTTCGCAAAATTACTGGCCCAAAGTGTAAGATCCATTAGAGGATTTCTTTAATAAACATAATGGCCAAGATCTTAGAATAAATGATTTTTACATGAAAACTTAAATCAAGAAAAGAAAGCGTACCTTGATCATTGATATTTATTGAAGAACTACATATGGGTTAACGATTGAGTTTCTCTCCCTTTCCTAATTCTCTTCCTCATTTGTTTTAATGGTCAAATAGACTATATATGGGAGAGAGATGATCAATATGTTAATACATTAAACTTTTTTTTCATCAAGAGAGGTTATCAGATAACAACTTTTCAAAAATGAACCAATAGGAAATCAGCTTTATTAAACCATCATTATCACTTAAATTTAAATATCTGATAAAATTAGATATTATAATTATCATTTAGAATAAATAAGTGATAAATCAATCATATATCCGCGTGGGTCATACAAAAGAGAAACGCTAACATTCTTCCACTTGGCCCATGTGACATATTAAACATACTGGTTTAATAAACAATCATAATGCACATAACAGAAGCTAAAATCCTCATAATATTGGTAAAATATGAAATCATCATTAAACAAAAACTAATAAGGATCATGGCGGTTGTATGTTATTATTTTGACGTACTTCCTTCCATATATCACATTACTAGTTCTATACTTAACATGACCTGTAATGAAAATTGTAGTAAGGTCTAACAATAATGTCTTTATCGAAGACAAATTCTGTTAACATTCTCATAATTCATTTATGTATATATACCATCATAATCAAACAGGATCTATAAGTGAATCAGAAATAATAATTAATTGAGCTCAGAGTGTCAGATACATAAGGAACTTAAAACTTTAGACATAACATCACTAATGATTTTCAATAATACCCATTCTTTCGATATGTTCATGAAATATGTTTGTGGCAACCCTTTAGTCTACGGATCTGCAATCATGAGGCTAGTGCTAATATGTTCAATTGACACACTTTATTTCTGAACTTCTTCTTTAATGGCAAAGTATTTCAATTCCATATGTTTAACACCCTTTGAATACTTGTCATTTTTAGAAAAGAAGACTGCTGTGGAGTTATCACAATAAATTTTCAGTAGTTTGGCAATACTATTGACAATCCCAAGTCCCGAAATAAAGTTTTGCAGCCATAAACTATGAATTGTGGCCTCAAAGCATGCCACAAACTCAACTTCCATAGTGGATGCAATGATAGACAGCTTCGCACTTTTCCATGAGATCGCTCCTCTAGTTAAAAGGAACAAATGGCCAAATGTGGACTTTCTAGTATCAAACATTCAACAAAATCTTAGTCTGAATATTCCTTGACCTCAAGATCATTAGATCTTCTGTAGGTGAGCTTGTGATCCTTCGTTCCTTGCAAGTACCTTAGCACCATCTTTGCAGCTTTCCAATAATTCATTCCTGGATTACTTTGATATCTGCCCAGCATCCCGATGGCAAAACTAATGTCTGGCCGGGTACATGTTTGAGCATACATCAAGCTTCCTACAATTGATGCACAAGGAATTTCTTTCATTTGTTTACGTTCCAAATCATTCATTGGACATTGCATAAGGCTGAATTTATCTCCCTTCTGAATTGGAATAACACTTGTAGAGTATTTGTTCATGTTAAATTTCTTAAGAACTTTATTAATATATGCCTTCTGAGACAATCCTAACAATCATTATGATCTATCACGAAATATTTTGATTCCAATCACATAGGATGCCTCACCCATATCTTTCATTTCAAAGTTCTTAGAGAGAAAATTCTTGGTCTCATACAATAGGCCAAGGTCATTAGTAGCTAGCAAGATATCATCAATATACAGAACCAAAAATATGATTTTTCTCCACTGACCTTCAGATATATATACCGATCAATGGTGTTTTCTTTAAATCCAAAGGATGTAATGGTATTATTGAACTTAAGATACCATTATCGAGAAGCTTGCCTAAGTCTGTATATTGACTTCTTCAGTTTACACACCATGTGTTTCTTTCTTTCAAATAAAAAGCCCTTAGGTTGGTCCATATAAACTTCTTCATTCAAATTTCCATTTAGAAATGCAGTTTTCACATCCATTTGATGCAACTCCAAATTATAATGAGCTACCAATGCCATAATAATTCTAAATGTCCTTCTTAGAGCCTGAAGAAAAGGTTTCTTTATAGTCAATGCCACATTTTTGAGTAAAACCTTTGGCAACAAGTCTGGCTTTATAACATTCAATATTGCCATTTGAGTTGCATTTGGTCTTAAAGACCCATTTACACCCAACTTTTTTACAACCTTCAGGCAATTCAACAAGATCTCCGATTTCATTTTAATCCATTGTTTTTACTCATCTTTCATACCATCTAACCATTTAGATGGATTAGCACTATTCATGGCTTGTGAAAAAGAAATTGGATCATCATTAATACCCACATAAAAATCTAATTCTTATAGATAAACTACATAATCATCAAAAATAATAGTTCTTCTTTGTCGTTGAGACCTTCTTAATGCTACTTCATTGGGTTCATTTATTGTAGGTTCATTAGTAATATATCATTCTGTGGTGTTTGATCATTGATTTATTGTTCTTGAAAGTTGTTAAAAGGTTCAATAACTCTAGGAACAACAACTTAAGAAGAAGTTATAGGTGAAGAAACTTATACCTTAACTTCTTGGATTTTCACTTTATGTGGTTCCAAACTCCCACTAACTTCACTATTCTCAATGAACCTTGCATTTTCAGATTCAATAATTCATGTACTATAGTTAGGATAATAAAATTTATACCCTTTTGATCTTTCTGGATAACCAATGAAAAATCATTGGTTGTTCTTGAGTCCAATTTCTTTTCATGTGGATTATAAATCCTTACTTCCACTGGGCAACCCAAACATGTAAATGCCTCAAAATGGTTTCCTTTCTGTCCACAGTTCAAAAGAAGTCTTTGGAACTGCCTTACTAGGAACCCTATTTAGTAAATACATAGCATCTTTAAAGCATGCATCCACAATAATAAGGGTAATGATGAATTGCTTAACGTACTCCTAACCATGTCCATCAGAGTTCGATTATGCCTTTCTGCAACACCATTTTGTTTTGGTGTTCCAGACATTGTGTATTGAGCACATATGTCATGCTTTTCAAGGAATTTGGCAAATGGACCAGGGCATTATCTAGATTCATCATACTTTCCATAATATTCACCACCTCTGTCAGACCTAACATTTTTATTTTTTGTCTAGTTGTCTTTCAACCTTATTGATAAATACTTCTAGAGCATTTACCGATTGAGATTTTTCATTCAACAAATAGACATAGCCATAACGTGAAAAATCATTGATGATGCTTGATCACCTCGAGCTGATGTCCTTGAGCGTCAGTGGATACTTCATGAAATTGGCGAGGCAGCTTTGCCTCCGCATTGAGATCTGCAAGAAGTCTCGAGGGCCGGATATTTCGGCGGGGACTCTTCGACGCTCACCACAAGAGAAAAAAATATTGCGACGCCCAAATGTCGCAATTGCGTCGCTAAATATGCTATTGCGATGCAATAGCGACGCAATGACGGCGTCGCTCAACTGTCCGTCGCAATATCCTTTTGTCGCAATTGCGTCGCAATATTGCGACTCTCTGCGATGCAACAATGCGTCGCAATATTGCGACGCATCCAAATGCATCGCTAAATTTAAAATTAATTTTTAATTTTAAAATTATTATTAAATATTGTGATGCATTAATTGCGTCGCAATATTGCGATGCATTATTGCATCGCAATATTTAATAATAATATTTTTGATAAATAGCGACTCAATTTTAGTCGCTAATGCGTCGCTATTAAATTTATTTTTAAATTATTGCGATGCCAGGTCATTGCGTCGCAATATTTAATAATAATATTTAAAAATATTAGCGATCCAATATCAGTCGCTAATGCGTCGCAAATTTTTTTTAAAAATATTAAAATGATTAAAAATTAAAACGGTTAATTCAATTTTGCTAAATCTAAATATTGATACAAACATTTTCACTAAATCCAAACAATAATATATTTCAAAAAATAATTTATATATTAAAATTTTGAAGTTTTTACAACATAAAAAAAGAAAAAAAAATACATCAAGAATCTGAACGATCACGTGGAGGCTGTGGAGGCTGAAGACTCTGCGACAAGCGTCTAACCATATCCCGCAAATAATGCATCTCATCTCGCATGTCTGCAACCTCCTGATCCCGGCCTCGCATACGATCCTCAAAATCATGCTCGACCTCCTGCCGAACCTCCTCTGCAATAGATCTGCGAAGCTCCTGTAAACGCTCGGGAGGAAGATCAGCAGGAACTCGCGAGCTGGAGGCCTGATGGGAAAAAATGTAGAAGCTCTAGTGCCCATACCATAGACCCTGCGGTCTCGTGGCTGGGCACCAACAGCCTCCAAAAACACACGTCGACTCTCCTCTGCTGAGAGTTCGACGGGCGTCTCCCCATCAGTAGAGTCGACCTGCGATGCCTGGGAGCGAAGCTCCTCGACTCGTGTCTTGAAAATATGAAATCAACAATAAATGAGTTAATAAATTTCTCAAAATAAAATTTTAGAAATTAAACAGATACTACATAAATCTAATTTCTTACCGCAACCTCCCGTGATCGCGTGTCGACCCAGGAGCCGTCCCTCCTGGTGTGTGTCGTCCTGAATAGACGAAACTCACCAGGATCTCCGCCCTCCTGCTCAGTCTATAACAATAAAAAATTGATATTAATACAAATATTTGTAAATAACTAAAATAGTAATTAAAATATTTATGTTTTCTTACCATACGCCGTCTGTGCTCCTGAATCGAAATGGAGCCCGAAGTATGACGGGAGAGACCCGTGCCAGGACCGCCCTTCTCAGATCGGCGGTTCGTGCTGGCTGATGCGGACCTCCTGCGCCAGCCATCGGACTCCCAGGCCTGCTGCCACTCGTGCCAAATACCCTCTGGCATGTGCGCAGGACGCTGACCCGATGACCTCCAACGATGAAGCATGTCGGAGTATCGGCGTCGCGTCAGAGCCTCCCATGCTGCCCTAATGGCATCATGGGTGGCAGGATCCCACGTAAACTTTTTCTGCATTAAAATAAACAGTTAGTTTCTGAATTTATTAACTTTAAAGAATTATATATCACTGATAAATTGTATTTAATAAGTTTACCTGAAACTCAGAAAAATAAAACTCCCTCGTGGCTGGCGATACGTGGCGCCAATCGTAGCCAGTGGGATCTGCACGCCTCTGAAAAACGGCGCTGATGTGGCTGGAGACATGATGCTGCTCAATGAATCTGTTAAAAAAATGCAAGTTTATAAGTAAATGACTTAAAAACATAAAATATATTTTTAATTAGTATATACTTACATCCCCTGAGCATCAAGTCTAAGTACAGTGCGGCCGCCGATCGCGGAAGAACTCTCGGAGGTCTGTGCCGATCGGTGGATGGTAATACTGGTGCAGAGATCGAAGGCTGCGCCTCTGCTAGAGATCCAAACTCTCCATCTCCGACGCTCATGTGATCTGATCTCGCAGGATCCAAACTACGTCTCTGCTCACCCAAACTGTCGTCGGTAGATCTACCTCTGCCCCTCATACTGAAAATACTAAAGATTCACACAATTAAATTACGATTAATGATTGACTATGTAAGAATTTAACACTTATAAAAAAAGTTAAATTTTAAAAAACCTTTATGTTTAATCGGTGTCATTTGTTTCGTGAAATGTTGGTTCAACATCCGATGCCGTATCGGATTGCGAATCAGTTTCATTATCATCGGAAGGAAACCGAACATTTGCATCCGCAATTTGTTGGACATCACCACTTGGATCTCTAAGTGATGTTTCAGGAGCCCTTGTGTCATCCTCAATTGCATGCATTTCCATCTCATCCTCTTGAAATGCAGGGCACTCGGTTGATTGACTTGATGAACTCTCCTCTAATACGATTGTTGAACGTGGGACGATTTTAGAAACGGCCCACCAATCTCGCTTGTCGTTGCGCAAACTTGGATATCCGCAGTAAAATACTTGCTGAGCTTGGGATGCAAGGATGAATGGGTCATATTTCTGTAATCTTCGTCGATGGTTCACTTCAACCAAATTATAGTCGTTATGAACCCTTTTGCCCACAGGAACTATCGGATCGAACCAATCACAACGAAACAATACGGTTCGTTTCATAGGCCAACCGGGATATTCAACTTCAACCACCTCTACTAACTTTCCATAATAATCCTGCATATTTGCTCCAACACTTTCTCCTTTTACACACACGC